>OX424576.1:48341209-48648709 GCA_949152435.1 Gastracanthus pulcherrimus
ATTTCACACTCCCGTGTGATCATACAACGTGAGGGCCCTTCTCTCGTGCGATTACACACTCTGCGCGTAATACGAGGGTAGTTCAATAAGTCTTTTGAATGAGCAACAGATGGCGCGCGAATCGCTCCAAATCATCTGTTTTCAGTCAGCACCACTCCCGAATAGATATATGGTGCAGTCACAGTCCACATCTTCTGAGTTTACGTGTTTTTATAACCAATTGAAAAAAAAAATTACTTGTTAAGAAAAATGGAAAAAAACGAGTTCAGAGCGGTTATTAAACATTTTCATTTAAAGGGTTTAACTCCATATGAGATAAAAAATGAATTAGACTCAGTTCATGGCACATCTGCCCCTGCCTTAGCTACGGTTTATAACTGGGTAAATGAATTTAAGCGTGGTCGTACATCAATAAGTGACGAACCACGTTCAGGAAGGCCCGTAGAAGCAACTACTCCCGAAATCATCAATAAAATCCACGATATGGTGTTGAAGGATAGAAGATTAAAAGTGCGTGAGTTAGCTGAGGCCACAAGGATATCTATAGGTGCAGTTGTTTCAATTCTACATGAAAAATTAGGCATGAAAAAGCTATCGGCAAGATGGGTGCCGCGTTTGCTCTCAGCTGAGAATAAACGCAATAGAGTGGTCGCCTCTGAGGCTCTTTTGGCGCGCATAAGTCGGAATCCTGAGGAATTTTTTCGTCGATTTGTGACTGTTGATGAAACATGGATACACCACTACACTCCTGAGACAAAGGAACAACGAAGACGTCATTGCCTCTGTAAGTGCTTATTTTGAGGAACTTCCGAAAACGCACTTTTCTGAAGGATTAAAAAACTTAAAAAGCGATTGACCAAGTGTATAGAGCTCCAAGGAGATTATGTTGAAAAATAAAAAAAAATTTACCCAAAAAAAATTGTTTTTATACTTTATTCTAAAGACTTATTGAACTACCCTCGTACCAATTGGGGCCAACTTTTAGTTTATCAATAACAAACTACAATTTGAATAAATAGCAAAAACCTGATAAAGAATGGTATTTTTAGTTGAACACAATACTTGAACACAAATCTTGAACACAAATTTAAGATGAATATGCTACATTTTTAAATTATATGCTATATATGGGTGATTGTCAGAAAAACGGTATTTGTTTTCCTAATTTTCGAACCAACTCTAAAAATCTTCTTTTGTGTGTAATTTCGGTTTAAAATTTTTATTCGTGATAAAATGAGATATATTTTCCATGCAAACCGTTTGCAAGTGACTAAATTTTTGATGTGTATTTTTTATATTGTTTGCCGGACTAAACACGATCATTTTTGCCGTAGTAATTGGTTTTTGCTAGAAAAAGGCCTGCAGTTTTATTTTAGTAAAATAAAAATAATTTTTTGCATAGTATGTCCAACGTTAAAAATTCGGAAATAAACGGATTAGAAACAGATAAAATAATGGATCAATCCGTTTCGATCTGTTTTTTAATCCGTTCATATCCACTTTAATCCATTACGCTTCAACATTTTTGATAAATTTCGAATCCGTTATAATCCAGGGTGCTTTAAAATACGTACAACAGATTTCTATAGATTAGGGAAGAATCAGTGACGTCAACCTAAATCGAATCTATGTCAGATTCCAATCCGAAATCCGGATGCTAAACTTCATAAAAAAATATTTCCTTTTCGCCTATCCCTACATGTATTAAGCTTGTTTTAAACATATATTATTCCATATGTTTACATTTATATTAGTTATGCAATTAACCGAAAGTAGTAATAGAAATATAGAAATAGAAACAATTAATAAAATAATTTTTTTTTTGATGATGCGGTGCTTGAACTGGCGACCTCCAGGTTATGATGCTGATGAGCTAATTTCTTTTTCAGATGTTTTTATTCGAAAGTATGTGACGGGTAATTTCACATACCCTGTCACATGCTCTCTCCCACACAGACACACACACACAGAACATGTACTAACCTTTTATAGATGTTACAGGTGTCAACGCGGTAAAGGGAGAGAGAGAATTGTGAGCCGCATAGAGAGAAAGAGAGAGAGAGAGAGAGTATAAGCAGGGGGCGCGCAGGGGCGCGAGCCCCGATAGTTTTTCGGGAGCTAGTAGAGACGTTTAGGCAACCGGTAGAGACGGACGCGGGATATTTCACGGAAAGCGACGGGTGCCATTGCGACGACCACCCGATATACCTGCGAGCCGGCCACCGCTATCCCCAGGGATTGTCTGGGGAAGCATTACTTATCGTGCGGCGATCGCTGTCGAGTACCAGGATTAAGGTGAGTCAGCGGTTATATCTCTCTCTTTTCTCGGGATATTCTTTCTCTCTCTCTATTTCGCGACACGCCTGCGAGGACGCACACTCCGAGTGAAGTGCGTGATTGTTTCCCTTCCCAGTATTTGAATATATACATATTTTTATAGCTTCAGTGTTGTTTCTGGCTTTTTCCCTTTTCCCCACTCGTTCATGCTCTCAACATCGATAATGGTATGTACCGCGGGTTTTACCGATTAAAACCCCGTTACATATAATTGGCGCCCTCCGGAAAAACTCACAGAGTTGTGGGGATTTAATGACAAAACTAGCGATAAAGTGTATAGTGCGGTTCGCGTAGCGTATATTGCGAACGCGCGCGTCGAAAAATATTCGAGTCAGCCGTATGTGCAGACTTTGCGCGGAGAGTATATTGCCGCTGGAATGCGAGCACTCACGCGCAAAAGGTAAACAAACCGCGGCGAACCCTGGAAAATTCTGAGTACGGGTCAGGCCGGAATTAAATAATATTTCGGCAGTTAGTGAATTCGAACGGCTGCTCGATTTATGTGGTCAACGTGTTTAACATACGAGGAGAAAATAACTTGTTGCTAGATAGATTTTTATAGGTAAGGGAACATATGCGAATATAATTTAGTGTAAAAGCGTCTCTTGCAAGTGGACAAATGTGTTTGTCAAAGAGTTTTTATAACAATTATTAGAAGTAAAATATAATGATTAAAAATTTTCTTAATTAACGGTAAATAACAAATACATTTTTTTGTTGGTGTGTGATGAGATATTGCTATTTTAGTAAAAATAACGTGTGAAATTTAATAAAATCACGGGGTATTTAAATTAATACAATCTCATATATTTAAAGCGAACTCGCATAATCAATAATACAAATACTTATTTCGTGACGTAAATAAATGTAATCTTATTGCTGAAAATTTCCTAGTATTTAAAGTGTGTAAGAATAAAATAAATATTGAAAATTTTATTTCGGAATTTGAGTAGTAGTATTACTCAGTATTGTGTTGGAAATATAGTTACATTTATATTCGGCTTTTCGAATTAAACAGTTTGTTTAGAAAATTAATCACTTGTTGACAAAATTAATTTATGGTTAAATAAATAATTTGGTAAATAAAATAACACTTTTAACCACTTGCTCGTTTAATAGCTAATTGACTTGTTCGTTTATTAATTAGCTTAGTTAAAACCGTATATTCGATTTACGGGAAAAATAGAAGCGGGTAGTGCCTGCGCTTATATTATAACAGCGTGTACTTAAAATTATACATATGTAGTGTCGATATTGAGCGTATATACAGTGACTGTACTGTATAGAATATAGATAGTTGTATAGGTGCGAGTCTGTGTAGTTGCAGAGTAGTATATGTAATTGAACTGCGACTAAACCGCCGAATAATTGCATGGCCATAGTATGCGTATCGCTTAATTAATTGATTAAAAATATTATTGTGATTTTTTTTATATAAACAATGGTTTATTAACTTAATTAATGATGGTAATTGTCGTTAAATTTTTTTTTGCTAAATAAAATTGAGAGTTAATGGACTACTTAATTAACTAAATAGTTGATTGCTCACTGACTTCGTATCTTTGGCATAATTGTTGTTTCATAAACAATTGTTGTTATTTTAATTAAGGATCATTATTATTATTTGGTTATTTTTGGAAAATAGTATTATTGTTTAATCAATTAATTGAATAATTATTAAATTATTTAATCATTGGAAAATTTTTCTTTGTTTTTTTATTTTTTTTAGCAGGAAATATTACATTCGTTTTTCGCGATGTTAAGGGAAAAATATAATTAAAATTCTTTATTTACTACAAACTACACAAGATACTTAATTCGAATTGAGGTAGATTAATTTAGTATTCTTTCAGCGTTATTGATTATTATATTTAAATAAATATTTATTATTAATAATTACTAAATAATATTTACTAGAGAAGTGATTTGCGCAAAATAATACGCTGAAAGAAACACCTAGTGTGTGCGATGAACACCATCTGTTGAAAACAATTACGGGTACAACAAATATTATTAAATATTCGAATTAATAACTTGTACTGGAAATTACAACGTAGTTAAATTTAAAAATATTGGGTTTCTTGAAATAAAATAGATAAAAACACAAGAAAATGGCGAATCAATACGACCTCACTTTCGATGAAACGGTAGAAACCGAGATCCAAGCGTGGATTTTACGTTTAGAGGGACAAAGATTAGATATTTTTTTAAATAGGCTAGAATTAAAAAGCGATGGCACACAATTTGCGAAAAGCGATAGATTATATAGACGCTTGCGGGGCAGTAATGAGACACAAGCCGAAATTCTACATAGGCAGCAATATTGGGCAAGTCACCGAGTAGGAACGGATTTATCAAATGACTTCGCTCCCATGGCAACCAGCTCCACCCAAATGAGTTCTTTGAACATGTCTTTGACGACATGCCAAGGAAATGGACTCGGTAACACTGGTGTGGTACAAAATAATGCAGGAGCAACGGCAGCAGCGACGGTAGTTACGACGACGCCGAACCACACGCGACTAGCTGACGAAACAACAGCACCTGTGTATGAACGGCCTGTTCAAGCACTCATTCCACCACCACCACCGCCACCAATGCCACTAGCATTCTGGGGAGGCCAACAGAGTAGTACTGCGGTGCCGCCAAGTATGATAGCAGTAACAAGTACTACAACTGCAACGACAACTGCTACAGCAACCGGCTTAGGGGAAATGAGTAACCCGAATACAGTATATTCAACGGGTACAAGACAAACTGCGAACGCGCAAGAGTCAAATATGGTACTGGTGACGTTATCGAACGGCACGTCATACCCCGTTCCAAGAGCCGTGGCACTCGAAATGGCAACCACGTCAGTAGTTGTTCAAGAATACAGTAACCAAGTGAAAGAGTTGCAAGAAAATGTTGCTGAACTGATTACGAGCACAAGGTTGCGTTTTGAAACCTTGCAAAGCAACGAAGCAGCAAATACGCATCAAGGGCAAGGAGCAAGGCCCAAAAACAACAGGAGTGTCGCTTTTCGGGACACATTCGACCTACGTTATGACGATGACTACCAGTCGAATTATTACCCAAGGGCACAAACAGGAGGAGCTGCAAGAAGCGGGGGATCGCGACTTAACGCTAACACCCCAAGTTTTACCTCAATGCTGCAACAGACCAGAGAGAGAGGACCAGCGATGGCTCACCAGCACGATCAGACTCTCCCAACCCGGCAAGAGTCTGGGGGGAGGGGAATGTCTCAATATCCTGAGACAATGCGGCAATCGCAAAATAGCACATTTGCTGGTCACCGTGTTAATGATATCGGAAAAACAGTTCGATCCTGGAACATTAAGTTTTCTGGCGAAAAAGACGGTCGCAGTATCGAAAAATTTCTGCTACGCGTCAATGAGTGCCGCACACTGGCCCGCATAGAGGACGAGGACCTCCTAAATGCCATGACGGAGTTGCTGAAGGGAGCAGCTCTCCAATGGTGTCGCCAATCCCGGAGAAATTGGCATACATGGCAAGATTTTTGCGAGGCAGCACGACGCTGTTACGGCGTGGATAGCCGTTACCAGCAGCGGTTAGTGACAGAAGCAACGGCGCGCACTCAAGGATTCGCAGAACCAGTCACCGATTATATATTCTCTCTCCTATCTTACATTGATAAATTTGAAGTGCCTTGGAATGAAGAAAGGAAACTGCAACTAATTTATCAAAATATGTCACCAGAGTTGCAGGCGATTGTGAGTAAGGAGCAGACCACGGATCTTGACACTTTGATTCGGTTGGCGCGGCAGGCAGAAGCTGTCGTGGAGGTACGGCGTAGTTGGAAAGAGCCACCTCCTGCGGATAAATGCTTGTTGCCGGAATTGGCATATAAAGGGCCACGCGCACCGACGAATTATTATAAAATGAGTCTGGCTGCTATTGCGGAAGGTTCGCCTACAGACTTGTCTCATAAGGTAGATAAGCTGGTCGAGGAGAAATTGAGTGCGAAGCGTAACGCTCCCAGTCTGGCAGCGATATCGCAAAGTTCGCCTCAAGAGATGTCGGCTTTAATCGAGAAGTTGCTCAATGAGAAGCTGAAACAGCTGACTCTGACCGGCCCCATGAAAGCTCCATCGTCAACTGCAGAGGAGGCAGCGGCGCAAAAATCGGTTCCTCAAAGATATAAAGGGCCGTATTATAAAAGGGGCAACAGTCCAAAGCGAAGAAGTTCCCCACACCAGCCGGCCAGTGACAAGAATAAGGGAAAAACTCCTGGGCCACGTTCCCATCTTGTATGCTGGGGCTGTAGCTGGCCAGGATACACTACACGGACGTGTCCTGAGTGTGCGGGAAAAGAGCAGGGGGGTGCGTAGATCAGGTTCATACCACCCCTGCAGCCAACTTAAGGACCTCACCGACTCACTCCAATGAGACCAGCGAAGCACACGCGCAAGCTGAGCCAGTTCTCCCACCGATCGCGACGGCGGCAGAACCTATAGTAGCTCACGATGCGAATGGCGCTTCTGAGGAATCAGCTCCTTACATCGAGAGAGACTACTCTCGATGGTGGATGCAAGTGGGGATTGGTGGATTCCGAGTGCGTGCACTGCATGATGGAGGTGCTGCACGAACATGTATTGGACCACTTGGCCTACAGATTGCTGCAGCATGCAATAAAAAGATTGCACCTAGTAAAGGACCAGGCGTACGGATGGCTAATGGACAGATCTCACCTGTAATCGGATATGTCGATTTACCATTCGATATAGGTGAGGTACGACGCCATTTAGAGGTCGTTATTCTACCCGAGTTACCAGAAGGATGTCTTCTCGGCGTGGATTTTAAGAGAGCATTCAACGCACACATCCTACCTCGGGAAAATAAAATAAAGGTAGAAGGGATTGAGGAACTTCTCCCTCTTGAGGTAGCGGCAATTGGAGTAGATGAGCGACTTCCGATCTCCTCTGTTGGACTTGCCGACGTTTCTGATACGCAGCGCTCTCAATTGCAAGAGATGTTGGATCGAGTATTGCCAAGGGGCAAAGTGCCCTTAGGTCGCACCAATCTAATGCAACATAAGATTGATGTTGGTTCTGCGCGACCTATTAGGCAAAGATACTACGAGGGTAGTTCAATAAGTCTTTAGAATAAAGTATAAAAACAATTTTTTTTGGGTAAATTTTTTTTTATTTTTCAACATAATCTCCTTGGAGCTCTATACACTTGGTCAATCGCTTTTTAAGTTTTTTAATCCTTCAGAAAAGTGCGTTTTCGGAAGTTCCTCAAAATAAGCACTTACAGAGGCAATGACGTCTTCGTTGTCCGTAAATCTCTGTCCACCGAGCCATTTTTTCAAGTTTGGAAATAAGAAAAAGTCACTGGGGGCTAAATCTGGTGAATACGGTGGGTGTTCGACCAATTCGAATTTTAGTTCTTCAATTTTAGCCATTGAAACGAAGCATGTGTGAACTCGGGCGTTGTCGTGATGAAAGAGAATTTTTTTTGCCAAATGTGGTCGTTTTTTTTTAATTTCTTCTTTCAGCTGCTCTAATAATGATGCATAATACTCACCAGTAATTGTTTTACGCTTTTCCAAGTAGTCAATAAGTATAATTCCACGTGCATCCCAAAAAACTGTAGCCATAACCTTACCAGCTGACTTTACGGTCTTTGCCTTCTTTGGAGCTGGTTCGCCTGTGGAAATCCACTGTTTGGATTGTTCCTTTGTCTCAGGAGTGTAGTGGTGTATCCATGTTTCATCCACAGTCACAAATCGACGAAAAAATTCCTCAGGATTCCGACTTATGCGCGCCAAAAGAGCCTCAGAGGCGACCACTCTATTGCGTTTATTCTCAGCTGAGAGCAAACGCGGCACCCATCTTGCCGATAGCTTTTTCATGCCTAATTTTTCATGTAGAATTGAAACAACTGCACCTATAGATATCCTTGTAGCCTCAGCTAACTCACGCACTTTTAATCTTCTATCCTTCAACACCATATCGTGGATTTTATTGATGATTTCGGGAGTAGTTGCTTCTACGGGCCTTCCTGAACGTGGTTCGTCACTTATTGATGTACGACCACGCTTAAATTCATTTACCCAGTTATAAACCGTTGCTAAGGCAGGGGCAGATGTGCCATGAACTGAGTCCAATTCATTTTTTATCTCGTATGGAGTTAAACCCTTTAAATGAAAATGTTTAATTACCGCTCTGAACTCGTTTTTTTTCATTTTTCTTAACAAGCAATTTTTTTTTTCAATTGGTTATAAAAACACGTAAACTCAGAAGATGTGGACTGTGACTGCACCATATATCTAGTCGGGAGTGGTGCTGACTAAAAACAGATGATTTGGAGCGATTCGCGCGCCATCTGTTGGTCATTCTAAAGACTTATTGAACTACCCTCGTACCCCGTCTCCAAGAAACTTGAAGAAGAAATGCATGCACAAGTGCGCCAGATGCTGGAAGCAGGGGTCATTCGTAGATCCCATAGCGAATGGTCGAGCCCAGTGGTAATGGTTCGTAAGTCAAACGGCTCTTATCGGTTTTTTTTTTACCACTATTTTATGTTTAATTTAAAATTTTGTACAATGTCATCAATTATAGAAAATAATTATAAACATAAGGACCCGTCGACCGATAATTAATTGGTGGACTATTACTATTATTATAAGCTTACATGTTACTAAATTTTTTTCTGAAAAATTTGTACAGTAATACTAAGAAAATGCTTTCGTCATCTTTTCGAAATATTATACTAATCTTCAATTCATATGCCAACCAGTTTCATTCGTATATAACAAAAAACTTTACTTTCTTTACTTTCATTATTATTTACTTATATTTTACATTTATATTTTACATTTCACTTATTTGTTTACTAGACAAGTTGTAGAATATTTTCTTTTTTCAAGTGGAAGAAGTATTGTTTCTGATGCACCTTGAACTATTGGTCGACGAGCCCGTATGCTTATAATTATTTTCTATAATTGATGACATTGTACAAAATTTTAAAATAAACACAAAATGATGGTAAAGTAGATATTACAATATTTCACACTGCGATATAAAATACATAGTATAAATGTCTGGATAATTATAGAATATTAAAAATAATTACACATTTCAGATGATCATCTATACTTTTCTGAGAATGCAATAATTAATTTCTTTACTTGACTATTTGTTAGTTGATTTCACAATTTTCTTTAGCAGAATTTGTATTGATTATTTATCACTTCGGCAGCTTATGAATGATAAATAAAAATAAGGTAAATAATATTTTATACATATATTATATTATTACTAAAATACTTTTTTAAAATTTTTTTTAGATGCGATTTATGATTTAATGTGGAAGATGAACTCATACTTGCCTAGATTATATGTTTGTATAACGTAATTCTACATACCAAGAAAAGAATTTTTACCGAAGAAATAAGAAAAGAAAATTTTTTGATCACGATTTCCCAGAGAATCACCCATATAGATATAGGTACTCTAATGCGAATGATGTCACGCGCGCTTCAACCTCCCGTATCTGCTTTAATTTTTGCTTAATAAAAAAGGCAAAAATACGTGTCCATTATTTTTTTATTCTCTACTTGACGGATCTAATGTTTTTTCATTTCTTTTCTCATGCAAAATCACAATTGGGATGTTGCATGAAAAAAATGTCTAAACCATTAGGTCTGTCTGAAAGAATAACGAAGAATATTCTACACGTATTTTTTGTTTTCTGCAATTGGATGATTATCCGTCGGGTGCATGCTGCGACGAAATCTGTAAGTTTAGTCCCCCCGTAATGGTACAGTATATCTATAAATTATTTAGATATAGATATACTTTACATGTTAAAGGGAGGGGGGGGGGCTAATCGGCGCCACCGTCAAGTTGCACCGATCTGATTGACCAAAAGACAGCAGGTTGAGAAGCGGTGAGACGTCACGCAGAGACACGAAATGAAAGATATTCCATCGTGACGTCAAACGAATTTTGAACCGTCTGTATCTTGGTTAATAATTGTTCAATTGCAAAAAACAATAAGAATACGTTGTCGAATATTTTTCGACACTTTTAGACGGATCTTCTTAATGGTTTAAAATTAGTTTTTCATGCAACATCCCAATTGCTAATTTTTGTTTCTGATAATAATTTGAGTGTTCCGCTATGTATTTTTTGTAAATAAAGCGACCCTGAAAAGGAAATTTTATTTTGATGTGTATTTTTTGAGAAAAGCGAAAATTTCGAATATAATTTATTGACGGGTAAATAGGTCTGACGCATCCCCTTAACCCATTTCTTCCCAAGCGGCCATTTTATAGCCAATTTTTTTGCCTAAAACCGCCATTTTGAAATTTTCCAACGAAAATTTCAAAATTCTGACTTTAGAATCGGAAAGAGCGGACAATTTTACTTCAGAAAAGTGCTATTGGTTATTATTATTTTTTTTTCGACAATTTTTTAGGCAAAAAACCAATCGACTATAAAATGGCCGCTTGGGAAGAAATGGGTTAAGAGGAGTCCATATCTTCTGTCCTTATCTAATCAGGTTTTTGCTATATATTCAAATTGTAGTTTGTTAATTGAACAACTAAAAGTTGGTCCCAATTGGTATTAAAATAAGGAACATTTTGAGACCTTAAAAAGTATGTAACATTATTTCCTTTTGAGAAAACTTCTGAACGCGAAAATTGAGGTTAGCTTTTCCGTTCCGAAGTTTTCTCAAAAAGAAAATAATGTTAGATATTTTCTAAGCTCTCAAAATATACCTTATTTTAATACGAGGGTAGTTCAATAAGTCTTTAGAATGAGCAACAGATGGCGCGCGAATCGCTCCAAATCATCTGTTTTCAGTCAGCACCACTCCCGAATAGATATATGGTGCAGTCACAGTCCACATCTTCTGAGTTTACGTGTTTTTATAACCAATTGAAAAAAAAAAATTACTTGTTAAGAAAAATGGAAAAAAACGAGTTCAGAGCGGTTATTAAACATTTTCATTTAAAGGGTTTAACTCCATGTGAGATAAAAAATGAATTAGACTCAGTTCATGGCACATCTGCCCCTGCCTTAGCTACGGTTTATAACTGGGTAAATGAATTTAAGCGTGGTCGTACATCAATAAGTGACGAACCACGTTCAGGAAGGCCCGTAGAAGCAACTACTCCCGAAATCATCAATAAAATCCACGATATGGTGTTGAAGGATAGAAGATTAAAAGTGCGTGAGTTAGCTGAGGCCACAAGGATATCTATAGGTGCAGTTGTTTCAATTCTACATGAAAAATTAGGCATGAAAAAGCTATCGGCAAGATGGGTGCCGCGTTTGCTCTCAGCTGAGAATAAACGCAATAGAGTGGTCGCCTCTGAGGCTCTTTTGGCGCGCATAAGTCGGAATCCTGAGGAATTTTTTCGTCGATTTGTGACTGTTGATGAAACATGGATACACCACTACACTCCTGAGACAAAGGAACAACGAAGACGTCATTGCCTCTGTAAGTGCTTATTTTGAGGAACTTCCGAAAACGCACTTTTCTGAAGGATTAAAAAACTTAAAAAGCGATTGACCAAGTGTATAGAGCTCCAAGGAGATTATGTTGAAAAATAAAAAAAAATTTACCCAAAAAAAATTGTTTTTATACTTTATTCTAAAGACTTATTGAACTACCCTCGTACCAATTGGGGCCAACTTTTAGTTTATCAATTAACAAACTACAATTTGAATAAATAGCAAAAACCTGATAAAGAATGGTATTTTTAGTTGAACACAATACTTGAACACAAATCTTGAACACAAATTTAAGATGAATATGCTACATTTTTAAATTATATGCTATATATGGGTGATTGTCAGAAAAACGGTATTTGTTTTCCTAATTTTCGAACCAACTCTAAAAATCTTCTTTTGTGTGTAATTTCGGTTTAAAATTTTTATTCGTGATAAAATGAGATATATTTTCCATGCAAACCGTTTGCAAGTGACTAAATTTTTGATGTGTATTTTTTATATTGTTTGCCGGACTAAACACGATCATTTTTGCCGTAGTAATTGGTTTTTGCTAGAAAAAGGCCTGCAGTTTTATTTTAGTAAAATAAAAATAATTTTTTGCATAGTATGTCCAACGTTAAAAATTCGGAAATAAACGGATTAGAAACAGATAAAATAATGGATCAATCCGTTTCGATCTGTTTTTTAATCCGTTCATATCCACTTTAATCCATTACGCTTCAACATTTTTGATAAATTTCGAATCCGTTATAATCCAGGGTGCTTTAAAATACGTACAACAGATTTCTATAGATTAGGGAAGAATCAGTGACGTCAACCTAAATCGAATCTATGTCAGATTCCAATCCGAAATCCGGATGCTAAACTTCATAAAAAAATATTTCCTTTTCGCCTATCCCTACATGTATTAAGCTTGTTTTAAACATATATTATTCCATATGTTTACATTTATATTAGTTATGCAATTAACCGAAAGTAGTAATAGAAATATAGAAATAGAAACAATTAATAAAATAATTTTTTTTTTGATGATGCGGTGCTTGAACTGGCGACCTCCAGGTTATGATGCTGATGAGCTAATTTCTTTTTCAGATGTTTTTATTCGAAAGTATGTGACGGGTAATTTCACATACCCTGTCACATGCTCTCTCCCACACAGACACACACACACAGAACATGTACTAACCTTTTATAGATGTTACAGGTGTCAACGCGGTAAAGGGAGAGAGAGAATTGTGAGCCGCATAGAGAGAAAGAGAGAGAGAGAGAGAGTATAAGCAGGGGGCGCGCAGGGGCGCGAGCCCCGATAGTTTTTCGGGAGCTAGTAGAGACGTTTAGGCAACCGGTAGAGACGGACGCGGGATATTTCACGGAAAGCGACGGGTGCCATTGCGACGACCACCCGATATACCTGCGAGCCGGCCACCGCTATCCCCAGGGATTGTCTGGGGAAGCATTACTTATCGTGCGGCGATCGCTGTCGAGTACCAGGATTAAGGTGAGTCAGCGGTTATATCTCTCTCTTTTCTCGGGATATTCTTTCTCTCTCTCTATTTCGCGACACGCCTGCGAGGACGCACACTCCGAGTGAAGTGCGTGATTGTTTCCCTTCCCAGTATTTGAATATATACATATTTTTATAGCTTCAGTGTTGTTTCTGGCTTTTTCCCTTTTCCCCACTCGTTCATGCTCTCAACATCGATAATGGTATGTACCGCGGGTTTTACCGATTAAAACCCCGTTACATATAATTGGCGCCCTCCGGAAAAACTCACAGAGTTGTGGGGATTTAATGACAAAACTAGCGATAAAGTGTATAGTGCGGTTCGCGTAGCGTATATTGCGAACGCGCGCGTCGAAAAATATTCGAGTCAGCCGTATGTGCAGACTTTGCGCGGAGAGTATATTGCCGCTGGAATGCGAGCACTCACGCGCAAAAGGTAAACAAACCGCGGCGAACCCTGGAAAATTCTGAGTACGGGTCAGGCCGGAATTAAATAATATTTCGGCAGTTAGTGAATTCGAACGGCTGCTCGATTTATGTGGTCAACGTGTTTAACATACGAGGAGAAAATAACTTGTTGCTAGATAGATTTTTATAGGTAAGGGAACATATGCGAATATAATTTAGTGTAAAAGCGTCTCTTGCAAGTGGACAAATGTGTTTGTCAAAGAGTTTTTATAACAATTATTAGAAGTAAAATATAATGATTAAAAATTTTCTTAATTAACGGTAAATAACAAATACATTTTTTTGTTGGTGTGTGATGAGATATTGCTATTTTAGTAAAAATAACGTGTGAAATTTAATAAAATCACGGGGTATTTAAATTAATACAATCTCATATATTTAAAGCGAACTCGCATAATCAATAATACAAATACTTATTTCGTGACGTAAATAAATGTAATCTTATTGCTGAAAATTTCCTAGTATTTAAAGTGTGTAAGAATAAAATAAATATTGAAAATTTTATTTCGGAATTTGAGTAGTAGTATTACTCAGTATTGTGTTGGAAATATAGTTACATTTATATTCGGCTTTTCGAATTAAACAGTTTGTTTAGAAAATTAATCACTTGTTGACAAAATTAATTTATGGTTAAATAAATAATTTGGTAAATAAAATAACACTTTTAACCACTTGCTCGTTTAATAGCTAATTGACTTGTTCGTTTATTAATTAGCTTAGTTAAAACCGTATATTCGATTTACGGGAAAAATAGAAGCGGGTAGTGCCTGCGCTTATATTATAACAGCGTGTACTTAAAATTATACATATGTAGTGTCGATATTGAGCGTATATACAGTGACTGTACTGTATAGAATATAGATAGTTGTATAGGTGCGAGTCTGTGTAGTTGCAGAGTAGTATATGTAATTGAACTGCGACTAAACCGCCGAATAATTGCATGGCCATAGTATGCGTATCGCTTAATTAATTGATTAAAAATATTATTGTGATTTTTTTTATATAAACAATGGTTTATTAACTTAATTAATGATGGTAATTGTCGTTAAATTTTTTTTTGCTAAATAAAATTGAGAGTTAATGGACTACTTAATTAACTAAATAGTTGATTGCTCACTGACTTCGTATCTTTGGCATAATTGTTGTTTCATAAACAATTGTTGTTATTTTAATTAAGGATCATTATTATTATTTGGTTATTTTTGGAAAATAGTATTATTGTTTAATCAATTAATTGAATAATTATTAAATTATTTAATCATTGGAAAATTTTTCTTTGTTTTTTTATTTTTTTTAGCAGGAAATATTACATTCGTTTTTCGCGATGTTAAGGGAAAAATATAATTAAAATTCTTTATTTACTACAAACTACACAAGATACTTAATTCGAATTGAGGTAGATTAATTTAGTATTCTTTCAGCGTTATTGATTATTATATTTAAATAAATATTTATTATTAATAATTACTAAATAATATTTACTAGAGAAGTGATTTGCGCAAAATAATACGCTGAAAGAAACACCTAGTGTGTGCGATGAACACCATCTGTTGAAAACAATTACGGGTACAACAAATATTATTAAATATTCGAATTAATAACTTGTACTGGAAATTACAACGTAGTTAAATTTAAAAATATTGGGTTTCTTGAAATAAAATAGATAAAAACACAAGAAAATGGCGAATCAATACGACCTCACTTTCGATGAAACGGTAGAAACCGAGATCCAAGCGTGGATTTTACGTTTAGAGGGACAAAGATTAGATATTTTTTTAAATAGGCTAGAATTAAAAAGCGATGGCACACAATTTGCGAAAAGCGATAGATTATATAGACGCTTGCGGGGCAGTAATGAGACACAAGCCGAAATTCTACATAGGCAGCAATATTGGGCAAGTCACCGAGTAGGAACGGATTTATCAAATGACTTCGCTCCCATGGCAACCAGCTCCACCCAAATGAGTTCTTTGAACATGTCTTTGACGACATGCCAAGGAAATGGACTCGGTAACACTGGTGTGGTACAAAATAATGCAGGAGCAACGGCAGCAGCGACGGTAGTTACGACGACGCCGAACCACACGCGACTAGCTGACGAAACAACAGCACCTGTGTATGAACGGCCTGTTCAAGCACTCATTCCACCACCACCACCGCCACCAATGCCACTAGCATTCTGGGGAGGCCAACAGAGTAGTACTGCGGTGCCGCCAAGTATGATAGCAGTAACAAGTACTACAACTGCAACGACAACTGCTACAGCAACCGGCTTAGGGGAAATGAGTAACCCGAATACAGTATATTCAACGGGTACAAGACAAACTGCGAACGCGCAAGAGTCAAATATGGTACTGGTGACGTTATCGAACGGCACGTCATACCCCGTTCCAAGAGCCGTGGCACTCGAAATGGCAACCACGTCAGTAGTTGTTCAAGAATACAGTAACCAAGTGAAAGAGTTGCAAGAAAATGTTGCTGAACTGATTACGAGCACAAGGTTGCGTTTTGAAACCTTGCAAAGCAACGAAGCAGCAAATACGCATCAAGGGCAAGGAGCAAGGCCCAAAAACAACAGGAGTGTCGCTTTTCGGGACACATTCGACCTACGTTATGACGATGACTACCAGTCGAATTATTACCCAAGGGCACAAACAGGAGGAGCTGCAAGAAGCGGGGGATCGCGACTTAACGCTAACACCCCAAGTTTTACCTCAATGCTGCAACAGACCAGAGAGAGAGGACCAGCGATGGCTCACCAGCACGATCAGACTCTCCCAACCCGGCAAGAGTCTGGGGGGAGGGGAATGTCTCAATATCCTGAGACAATGCGGCAATCGCAAAATAGCACATTTGCTGGTCACCGTGTTAATGATATCGGAAAAACAGTTCGATCCTGGAACATTAAGTTTTCTGGCGAAAAAGACGGTCGCAGTATCGAAAAATTTCTGCTACGCGTCAATGAGTGCCGCACACTGGCCCGCATAGAGGACGAGGACCTCCTAAATGCCATGACGGAGTTGCTGAAGGGAGCAGCTCTCCAATGGTGTCGCCAATCCCGGAGAAATTGGCATACATGGCAAGATTTTTGCGAGGCAGCACGACGCTGTTACGGCGTGGATAGCCGTTACCAGCAGCGGTTAGTGACAGAAGCAACGGCGCGCACTCAAGGATTCGCAGAACCAGTCACCGATTATATATTCTCTCTCCTATCTTACATTGATAAATTTGAAGTGCCTTGGAATGAAGAAAGGAAACTGCAACTAATTTATCAAAATATGTCACCAGAGTTGCAGGCGATTGTGAGTAAGGAGCAGACCACGGATCTTGACACTTTGATTCGGTTGGCGCGGCAGGCAGAAGCTGTCGTGGAGGTACGGCGTAGTTGGAAAGAGCCACCTCCTGCGGATAAATGCTTGTTGCCGGAATTGGCATATAAAGGGCCACGCGCACCGACGAATTATTATAAAATGAGTCTGGCTGCTATTGCGGAAGGTTCGCCTACAGACTTGTCTCATAAGGTAGATAAGCTGGTCGAGGAGAAATTGAGTGCGAAGCGTAACGCTCCCAGTCTGGCAGCGATATCGCAAAGTTCGCCTCAAGAGATGTCGGCTTTAATCGAGAAGTTGCTCAATGAGAAGCTGAAACAGCTGACTCTGACCGGCCCCATGAAAGCTCCATCGTCAACTGCAGAGGAGGCAGCGGCGCAAAAATCGGTTCCTCAAAGATATAAAGGGCCGTATTATAAAAGGGGCAACAGTCCAAAGCGAAGAAGTTCCCCACACCAGCCGGCCAGTGACAAGAATAAGGGAAAAACTCCTGGGCCACGTTCCCATCTTGTATGCTGGGGCTGTAGCTGGCCAGGATACACTACACGGACGTGTCCTGAGTGTGCGGGAAAAGAGCAGGGGGGTGCGTAGATCAGGTTCATACCACCCCTGCAGCCAACTTAAGGACCTCACCGACTCACTCCAATGAGACCAGCGAAGCACACGCGCAAGCTGAGCCAGTTCTCCCACCGATCGCGACGGCGGCAGAACCTATAGTAGCTCACGATGCGAATGGCGCTTCTGAGGAATCAGCTCCTTACATCGAGAGAGACTACTCTCGATGGTGGATGCAAGTGGGGATTGGTGGATTCCGAGTGCGTGCACTGCATGATGGAGGTGCTGCACGAACATGTATTGGACCACTTGGCCTACAGATTGCTGCAGCATGCAATAAAAAGATTGCACCTAGTAAAGGACCAGGCGTACGGATGGCTAATGGACAGATCTCACCTGTAATCGGATATGTCGATTTACCATTCGATATAGGTGAGGTACGACGCCATTTAGAGGTCGTTATTCTACCCGAGTTACCAGAAGGATGTCTTCTCGGCGTGGATTTTAAGAGAGCATTCAACGCACACATCCTACCTCGGGAAAATAAAATAAAGGTAGAAGGGATTGAGGAACTTCTCCCTCTTGAGGTAGCGGCAATTGGAGTAGATGAGCGACTTCCGATCTCCTCTGTTGGACTTGCCGACGTTTCTGATACGCAGCGCTCTCAATTGCAAGAGATGTTGGATCGAGTATTGCCAAGGGGCAAAGTGCCCTTAGGTCGCACCAATCTAATGCAACATAAGATTGATGTTGGTTCTGCGCGACCTATTAGGCAAAGATACTACGAGGGTAGTTCAATAAGTCTTTAGAATAAAGTATAAAAACAATTTTTTTTGGGTAAATTTTTTTTTATTTTTCAACATAATCTCCTTGGAGCTCTATACACTTGGTCAATCGCTTTTTAAGTTTTTTAATCCTTCAGAAAAGTGCGTTTTCGGAAGTTCCTCAAAATAAGCACTTACAGAGGCAATGACGTCTTCGTTGTCCGTAAATCTCTGTCCACCGAGCCATTTTTTCAAGTTTGGAAATAAGAAAAAGTCACTGGGGGCTAAATCTGGTGAATACGGTGGGTGTTCGACCAATTCGAATTTTAGTTCTTCAATTTTAGCCATTGAAACGAAGCATGTGTGAACTCGGGCGTTGTCGTGATGAAAGAGAATTTTTTTTGCCAAATGTGGTCGTTTTTTTTTAATTTCTTCTTTCAGCTGCTCTAATAATGATGCATAATACTCACCAGTAATTGTTTTACGCTTTTCCAAGTAGTCAATAAGTATAATTCCACGTGCATCCCAAAAAACTGTAGCCATAACCTTACCAGCTGACTTTACGGTCTTTGCCTTCTTTGGAGCTGGTTCGCCTGTGGAAATCCACTGTTTGGATTGTTCCTTTGTCTCAGGAGTGTAGTGGTGTATCCATGTTTCATCCACAGTCACAAATCGACGAAAAAATTCCTCAGGATTCCGACTTATGCGCGCCAAAAGAGCCTCAGAGGCGACCACTCTATTGCGTTTATTCTCAGCTGAGAGCAAACGCGGCACCCATCTTGCCGATAGCTTTTTCATGCCTAATTTTTCATGTAGAATTGAAACAACTGCACCTATAGATATCCTTGTAGCCTCAGCTAACTCACGCACTTTTAATCTTCTATCCTTCAACACCATATCGTGGATTTTATTGATGATTTCGGGAGTAGTTGCTTCTACGGGCCTTCCTGAACGTGGTTCGTCACTTATTGATGTACGACCACGCTTAAATTCATTTACCCAGTTATAAACCGTTGCTAAGGCAGGGGCAGATGTGCCATGAACTGAGTCCAATTCATTTTTTATCTCGTATGGAGTTAAACCCTTTAAATGAAAATGTTTAATTACCGCTCTGAACTCGTTTTTTTTCATTTTTCTTAACAAGCAATTTTTTTTTTCAATTGGTTATAAAAACACGTAAACTCAGAAGATGTGGACTGTGACTGCACCATATATCTAGTCGGGAGTGGTGCTGACTAAAAACAGATGATTTGGAGCGATTCGCGCGCCATCTGTTGGTCATTCTAAAGACTTATTGAACTACCCTCGTACCCCGTCTCCAAGAAACTTGAAGAAGAAATGCATGCACAAGTGCGCCAGATGCTGGAAGCAGGGGTCATTCGTAGATCCCATAGCGAATGGTCGAGCCCAGTGGTAATGGTTCGTAAGTCAAACGGCTCTTATCGGTTTTGCGTCGACTATAGGAAGTTGAACGGGGTCACCAAGGTGCCTGCGTATCCGCTTCCTTACATGGATTCTATCCTGCGAAAGCTACAGCGTTTACGGTGCCCGGCCTAGGCCTATTCGAGTTTTGTTCTCTCCTGTATGGCGTATCTGGCGGACCCGCAATGTTCCAAGAATTGAGCGACAAAATTATCGGTCCCGAGCTGGAGCCACACGCATATTCATATATGGATGATATGATTATAGCGACAGAAACTTTTGAAGAGCACTTAATATGGCTTGAGTATGTTCTCCGCAGAATTATGGATGCGGGCCTCACCATCAATTTTGATAAAAGCGAGTTTTGCCGCAGCGAAGTTAGATTTCTGGGGGTCCTTGTGAATCGAGAGGGATTCCGGCCGGATCCAGAGAAGATCGCCCCAATTTTGGAGTATCCAGCTCCGAAAAATCTCAAACAGCTTCGACGGTTCCTAGGAATGGCGTCGTGGTATCGGAAATTTCTGAATGAGTTCGCCACGATTGCGGACCCGCTTACCCATCTGACTAGATCAAATGTCAAGTATGTATGGGGTGATGAGCAGCAGATGGCGTTTGAACAGATTAAAGCGCTTATCGCATCTGCTCCTGTGTTGCATAGTCCATCGTTCGACCATCAGTTCGTCATACAAACTGATGCCAGCTCCACGGGTTTGGGCGCGGTACTCACACAAATTATTGATGGGGCGGAACACGTGTTATGCTTTGCTAGCCGCACGTTGACATCAGCTGAGAGGAACTACTCACCAACCGAGCGAGAATGTCTAGCAGTGCTGTGGGCCATAAGGAAGTTCCGATCTTATGTAGAAGGTTATCATTTCAAGGTCATTACAGACCACCTAAGTCTGAAATGGTTACGAGGTATTCAGAACCCCACAGGACGCTTGGCACGCTGGGCTCTCGAAATGCTTGCCTATGACTTCGAGGTTGAGTATAGGAAAGGCATCGACAACTGGGTGCCAGACGCATTATCACGCATGTACGAGGATGAGTCTGAAGTAACAGTTTCGTCAGTCAGTTGCCCGGACGAGGATACTAGTGATTCCTGGTATCTGGCAATGAAAGCGAAAGTCCGCGACAGTCCTACTGAGCATCCATATTGGAAAATAGTTGGCAACAGACTATATTATTATCGATCTGATCCTTCGATCGAAGATCTCTTAGAGGACCAGGATGCTTGGAAGCTAGTCCTCCCCAAAGAAAAGCGGATGCAAGCCCTACATGAAGGACATGACGAGCCGACAGCTGGACACCTGGGACGCGCCAAAACATATGAGCGTATCGCATTGCTGTATTATTGGCCGTCAATTTACAAGGATATAGCAAATTACGTGCGTTGCTGCGCAGTGTGCCAGCAATGCAAAGCTGTCCAGTTAGCACCCGCTGGACTTATGGGCCGGCGTATCGTAACAAGGCCGTGGGAAGTAGTAGCCGGAGATATTATGGGCTCCAACTCTCGTACACCGCGCGGTCATGAATATCTGCTAGTGTTCATGGACCTTTTCACGCGCTGGGTAGAGTGTATCCCCATTTGCAAAGCAAATGCGAAAACGATTAAGAGGGAACTCAGAGAAAAAATCTTCCTACGCTTCGGAGTGCCGGAGACGTTCCACTCTGATAATGGAACGGAATTTAAAAACAAGATAGTGGACCGATTCTTAGAAGAACCTGGAGTGGTCCACACGACAATACCACCATATCATGCGCAAGCAAATCCCGTAGAGCGAGTAAACCGCACCTTCAAGACCATGATCACGTAATATATAGAGTCGAACCATAGTACTTGGGATCTACACATTCCCGAGCTAGTGTTTGCCTATAATACGGCTGTGCAAGAGTCTACGGAATTGTCACCTGCTTTTCTGAATTTCGGACGCAACCCCGTGCCTCCAAGTACGCTACGACGGCAAGAGGAACTCGCCGCAGCGCAGGAAGCAGAGGCAGCTGCGTTAGAGAATTGGAGTGAGCGCATGAATAAACTTCAGGAAGTGCGAGATTTAGCAGCGAAAAATTCAGCGAAAGCGCAAGAACGCCAGGCTAGATATTATAATCGCAAGCGGCGAGATGTGCAATACGCTGTAGGCCAGAAAGTATTGCGGCGTAATCGCATTCTTTCGTGTGCGCCACAAGGAATTACTGCTAAATGGGCCCCCAGATATACTGGGCCCTACGTCATTTCTGAAAAACAAGGGCATAATACCTACCAGTTAGCTGACAAAAACGGAAATAAGGTGGACCAAATCTTCGTGAAAGATTTGAGGCCATACTATGACGACGACACCATACCTTCCGACTCCGAGGACGAAGCAGTAGAAGATACTTCGAAGGACAGCGAGGGACCAAGCAACCTCGAGCTTCAGCCAGACGAGTCGCGAGCGAACAATACGCCTAGAATAGTAGAGAAAAAGCGTGGTAGGCTGCGTCAAACGAGTCTAGTTGTTCAACGTAAGGCAGGGATGGTTAGTAATAAAATAGGGGAGCGACCGACTACCGTACGTGAAGTAAGCGTTGATCGCGACGCAGCGCCGGTGGAGATCAATCCCAAGAAAGGTCGAGGGAGACCAAAGGGGTCCACAAAATCCTTTGAGCCTACTTGTGACGCTTCTCCTCGACGCACCCGATCCAGAACGGTGAAAATACAAAATTAAAATTTCGACTTACCTTCTATACATTATTTATACATAATCGTTTTATTTATTAATAAAGAGAGAGAAAAGGATACCTTCACAAATTTTTTATTTTTTTTATCTATTGCACTATTATTTACTAATACTTTTTTGTGGAGAGAGAGCGGTAGATGTCGAGCTGACACGCCTCCGGCTAGCAGCGTCTGGGGGAGGGGTGTGTGACGGGTAATTTCACATACCCTGTCACATGCTCTCTCCCACACAGACACACACACACAGAACATGTACTAACCTTTTATAGATGTTACAGGTGTCAACGCGGTAAAGGGAGAGAGAGAATTGCGAGCCGCATAGAGAGAAAGAGAGAGAGAGTATAAGCAGGGGGCGCGCAGGGGCGCGAGCCCCGATAGTTTTTCGGGAGCTAGTAGAGACGTTTAGGCAACCGGTAGAGACGGACGCGGGATATTTCACGGAAAGCGACGGGTGCCATTGCGACGACCACCCGATATACCTGCGAGCCGGCCACCGCTATCCCCAGGGATTGTCTGGGGAAGCATTACTTATCGTGCGGCGATCGCTGTCGAGTACCAGGATTAAGGTGAGTCAGCGGTTATATCTCTCTCTCTTCCCGGGATATTCTTTCTCTCTCTCTATTTCGCGACACGCCTGCGAGGACGCACACTCCGAGTGAAGTGCGTGATTGTTTCCCTTCCCAGTATTTGAATATATACATATTTTTATAGCTTCAGTGTTGTTTCTGGCTTTTTCCCTTTTCCCCACTCGTTCATGCTCTCAACATCGATAATGGTATGTACCGCGGGTTTTACCGATTAAAACCCCGTTACAAGTATGATGTTTACAAAAATTTTTACATTGTACGAAGTTGTAGTGAATAATCTACAGAGGTAGTTGTTTTACAGAGATGACTGTATGGTCATTGGAATTTCGCAGTCTTATACGATTACATAGTTTTAATTATCATTAATAATCATAATTTCTGCTATTTTTATATTAATTATAATTTATAAGTATAAATTAAAACATAACGTAATTTCTTTTGCGGTTTTGGAAAACAGTCTGCTGAAGACTTTACAAAAATCAAACCTTACATTTAATTAACCTCGTAATTTGCTACTTAAAATACGGTTACTTAAAACTAGATTAACAATATCCTTAAACTAATTTAACTAACTAATTTAATGCTATTTATACTTTACTTATATTATAACAATAATTATAAATGTAAAATAAAAATATTTGTTTAGGACCGATATGACATACGGTTTGTAAATAAGTAAAATATTCGATTTCTTTTTCTTTTTACTATACTGCTACTAAGTTTTAGTCCTTTCTTTCCACCAATATTTTTTATTTTTACAGTAATTTTGTACTATATCTGTTTTTGGTAACAATTTATGGTATTCTTTACAATAAGCACTTGTTAATCAGTTAATATTTTCTTCGTAAAATTTTTTTTTATCATTTGCTTTTCTATGCACGTGGTATATTGTTGGTATATTATTTATGTCGGTGATTCTATTTGTTTTATCTAGGTACAAAAAAGCTTCTCGTTGAATATGACCAGTAGTGATTGATCTTTTATAGAATACATTGTTTGGGCATATCGGACTTCTAATAAAGTTATTGTTTTTGATTTTTAATATAGTGGAAAAATAATCTCTAGTTAATTTAATAATGGTTTTACAACTCATGTAATGTTTGTAATTTGTATTTATGTCCATATATAGGCTGGTACACGCTCTTAAGCACTTTCTTTCAAAAGCTCTCTGCTTTTCCATTATTGGCGTACTTATGTTAAACCATATAGGCATCTATATGATGAGATTGGTCTTATGAGTAGCATATAACATATTACTTTTGTTTTTAACTGGAGATAGTTAGAGTAAAATATCTTGCTATTCATTTTAAAAGCTTTTTGTTTTTTTTCTAACTGGATTTCTACATGTTTATTGATTAGGTATACTAATTGATCTAGATTGATTCCTAAATACTTAACTATTGTTTCGTGTGGGATCTGAACCTCTTCGGACTTTATGTTGAAAGATTTATAAGTTTTTTAAATTGTTTCTCTATCTTTCTTATAAATAATATTGTTTCACATTTAATGGGGGTTATTTTCAGTTTCCGAGTGTTGCAATAGTCGTTTATTTTATTAAATAAGTTATGTCATTTTTCTTGTAGATTTTTTATATTTTTACCTAATATATAAATTATGAGATCATCTGTAAAAAATAATGATTT
Source organism: Gastracanthus pulcherrimus (assembly GCA_949152435.1). NCBI lineage: Eukaryota > Metazoa > Arthropoda > Insecta > Hymenoptera > Pteromalidae > Gastracanthus > Gastracanthus pulcherrimus. The sequence continues at coordinate 48,366,026 of OX424576.1, forward strand.
GATATCCTTCGATTCTAGCAATCCAAATAGACTGGTAATATCAGCATTATAAAAATTGAATAGGTCCGGAGAAGTGATTGTTCCCTGCTGAAGTCCATCAAGTAGATCAAGTACTTGATTTTTTGATTATTTATTTCTTATTAAGTTCGTTATTATTTTTAGTAAATGCGGAGGACAGTTTTTTTTCTGTAATTTATAAATTAACCCTTTTATCCAAACTGTATCAAAAGCCCTTTCTAGGTCTATCAGTCTTGCTGCGATGCTATAGTTATTGTTTAATGGATATTGTATGTCTGCTGTGAATCTGTGAATCGCGTGTACTGTGCTTAGTTTGTGTCTAAACCCAAAATGTGTATCTGGTATACTATGGGATGAGACAAAATTTTGCAGTGCATCTTTTACAAGTTTTACAAAAATTTTCAAAATATTGGGCAATAAACTGATAGGGCGATAGCTTGAAAGATCTGAAGGATTTTTACCTTTTTTAGCGATAGGAAATTTTTTTGAAATTTTTTACACGTCGGGGAAGTATCCATTATTAAGACAATTATTAAAAATAATATTATACTTCAGTATCACGTTAATCGGTATTTTTTTTAATACTATATTTGGTATACCATCTGGGCTTGTAGATTTCTTATTATTTATGTTCCGAAATAATTTTAAGGTATAAGCCGGATTAGTGAAATAGTCATCATCCATGTCCCATTTTGGAAAAGCTGATGTGTTTGAATCAGAGAACTGAATTAAGGATATGTTTTGTTCTTTTTCAGTGTTAATATTTTTCATGGTATTATCACAGCGTTCTTCTATTATTTCATTAAGTCTGGGTTTTCCTAATGTTCTTATTTTGTACATTGGCAGCTGCAAATGAGTAGTTTAGTATGTTTAGTTTTTGTATTTCATCTGATACGATGAAGTTTCCATTGACATCTGTTCGTAGTGAATCAGGATTTATTTTTCAATCTAGGATTAGCTGGGCTTTATTATTACTTAATATTAAATTTGGTATAGTCAAATTATCCTGTTATCTAGACGTACTATTTAGTTGTGGAAACATTTGTGCTGAGTTGTAGGGATTTTTTTTATTTTATTTTCCCGATACGTGTTTACGGATCTTTGAAATCATTGTTTAATTTTAATTTTTATTTGTTTAAGCTGATTTTTTTATTGTGTTTTAATGATAAAATTTGCTTGAGTTGATGGGTTTTTCTAAATTTATTGTTTATTATAGTTGGTAGTGAGCTTTTTATTTTATACAGATCTTTGATTTCTTTATTTCCATATAATTCTAGAATTGTAATCTGAAAATGTGAGGATTTTATTTACCATTACAGATTTAATTACTTCGTTAATTATTAATAGATATTCGTCGATTTCTTGATTGGATACATTTTTATTGATATGTATAGTAGTCTAATTATTGTTTATACCGTCTTTAAATTCAACCCAATTTGTTTTGCTGTAATTTAGGGGATATACAGATAAAGAAAATTTTAAAGTTATTGCTCTGTGATCGCTATCTATATTTATCATAGGAAAAGTGTTATTTGGATTTACATTTTTAATATCAATTCTACTATCACCGAGACTAATGTCTATGTATGCATTACTTCTGGGGTATAATAACATATCTGAGTGTCTTAGTTCAACTTTATACTTTAGGCTATTATTTTTAACCCGACTATTTAATGTTAAGCCTCTACCATTGTAATAAGTATTATTCCAGTCTTGATGCTTGGCATTTAAATCTCCGGCTAGAATATAGTAATTTTTTATACTTTCTAAATTAAGTGATTTGATTTGTTCTGATTTTTGAGGGAAGAAGGTGTCTATTTTTGGCAAAAAATCGATTTTTGTTTATGTGGTTACACACTTTGTTAACCTTTTCTTTCGAAAGAAAAAGGTTTTATTTGAAATTTTTTGTTACGATTTATTAGAAGCTGCAGAAGATTTTTTACAGTTATTGAAACTTCTACGTTTTTATGATACGAAATTATGATACACTTTTGACTTATAGGGTATCTAAAACTTGAAAATGAGATTTAAGGAACCACCGAACAAAAATAAAAAAATTATAGACCTTAAATTATCATATTAGCAGTAGTACTATTAATTCAAAACTACGATTTCAAAATTTCGTGCGAGTTTGATATCAAATCTCAGTATCGAGTGTTGCATGGGACCATTGTTATTTTACCGATTCAGTGATGATCTCTTGTATTCTCATGTATTCTCGTGTTTACTCAAAAGAAGACTAGAACAATATTTCGTTTTGACAGTATAAATAGTGGATGAAACAGTGTAGCATCCTATAATAAATTAATTAAGTCAGATAAGTATTATAATTTTATAAGTAATTTGTGTGATAGAAAGCATTGATTTCTCTTTGTGTCCACTTTTATTTTTCAGCAAAACCAGCAAATATAATGAACCGGCACTAAGAATAAACAATACCTTTTTGGAATAAAATTACAATTGAAGACATTTTATGGCATAGGACGTTTCTTACACATAATAATTGTACACGTAATTATTATGTGTAAGAAACGCGCTATGCCCATTTTATCAGGTCTGATTGATTTCAAATTCTGAAAGGTAAGTCTTTAATCATTGAATATGTTAATTATTCATATGCATAGGGTACTTGTCCATATTTATGAGTCTGTCCATATTTGTGTGCCTTTTTTTAAAATGTAATTTGCAGCGATTAAATTGTAAATGAATCAGTAAAACTATTTTTAAAACTAAGATAAACTAGTTAGTTAAAGTTTATAAGAGTTACATGAAAGTTTAAAATGTTTTTCATAGAGTTATAATTTTTTTAAACATATGAATCATGATTTGGTGGTTTTACTTTGTTTCCTTGTCTAAAATGCTAAGATTGCTTGACTTTTCAAAATTTAATTTAATTATTCGGACGTGATTTATGACAAACAAAATATTTATTGTATCACAAAATAATTCAATTTAATATAAAAAAATGTGAAATGAGCATTTTAGACTCAATTTATTAATTTATTAATGAATCCAGTAATACTGCGAGATTTTCGAAGTTTGTCCGTATTTGTGCGCCCCCTTATGATCGACGGAATAACCTCACTTCTGCTTGTAGAAGGGAGAAGAAGTTTTCGCAAGCTCTATTTTTTCCAAAGTTGTTATTATGGAATAGTGCATAATAGATCATTGTATCACTTTGCATGAATTTAGATAATTTATAGATTATGAATTCTGTGTCAAATACTTAGTTTTGTTCATAATATCTCTGTGTCTATCACATTTATTAATTTCAAATATTTTGAAGCTTTATTTATATTTATTAATTATTAATTAAAAACTACCTAATTACAATTATTTATTATAATATTCCAAAATAATATATAAATAAAAAATAATAATAATAAAATTATTTAATTAAGCTTATTTTAAGTTATCTTATACTTAAACAAAAAATAGGTTTCATTAATATTAATATTTAGCAGTAATTATAGAAATAATTAAAATGAGATTTCATGAGCATACTAATCGGGGGCACAGTTTTTTGAGCAGGCACACTAATGGGGGGGGGGGCACATAATTGTGGACACGCACACTAATACGGGCAGATTGGGCACAGTATTACGTTATAGCCCATTGAAGAAACACACTAATATGGACCAAAACCTTTTCTTTTATTTCTAATATATCTGTATGAATGCTTAATATATTCAATTAAACCAAATTCCATCTTAAACACGGAACGTTAGAGTACCTATGTAAACTTCAATAGCAAAGATTAAAGCTATATATGTTCAGCAATCAATTATTAAATGCAAAAAATTGCTTCATGGCACATTAATACGGACAAGTACCCTATGCATTGTCTGTTTTACAGTATACTTATGTGATCAATTATTTCAGGTTATGTGAGTATAGAAAGACATATTTTATGTCTAAATAGATACATTAGTAATTAAAAAATTATAGATTTGATTTAGGTAAGCTATTAAAATATATTAGTAAATCAATATAAAATACACTATAAGTTTAACACGCTGTTATACTCCATGTGATACTTTGTATTTTCAGTTTCTACAGGTAGCCTCCTGGGTGCCTCCAGAGAATGACAATTGGTAGAGATTGTATTATCTATAGCATTGTGGCAGTGGTAGACATTTGCATCCATAAGTTGCAGTAAAATAGGTAAAACTATTCTCATTCATCTTTAAACCTGTTTTTCTCAAAACAAGATTATTTATACTTTGTAATACTTTCTGCGCATGAGATTTTATTTAATTATGTTGAAATTTGGTATACATATTTGTTTTCATATTTAGAATAGAAAAGTACAAAGTTTTTTTGAATTTGATGAATATGCTGAAACATAGAGCACTTTGATATATAATAAAAAACAGTGTTTATAGTGTGGCCTAAATCCGCACTTAAGTCACACTTATCCGCAACTTAAGTAGTAATGTACTATTTTAATAAAACATTTTAATAAAAAAATATCAAGAACTAAAATCATTGGAAAGAATCTAAAAAGAAAAAGCTTTCCATGTTTCGCTTATATTTAGAATGTAGAACATGTATGCAAAAGAGGGTTTTGAGAAAATAAAATGTGTTGCACATAAGGAATTTTTAAATTATTATATATGTTTTTTTACAGGTTATTCTAGTATATAGATCAAATATGTAAGTAAAATAGACTGAATCATGAACAAAACATGTTCTTTTTGTAGAAGAAAGCATATTTCATGTAGAAAAATATATAATTAAAACAGGTTTTTCATCTTTTATTACATTTAATAAAGGTGTCATTCATTCATAGAGATTGAATTTATATTAACTGATTTCATACGTTAATATTCATTTTGGTTTATTTGTGAGTTATCTTCGATTTTTTCATCACCATTTTCGAAACGCTTTTCGTACAATTCTGATATTTTATTTGTATTGTTATTTATGAGATTTTCTAATCTGTTTAAACATGACTGTAAGTAGTTTTTAAGTTCTGTAAGTAAATTTTGAGACATCATTTTGAAAGAATTTTTATTATGATTTGAGGGTTGTTGGTTCCACCTGACCACACCGACCTATTACTTGCCTGACTACAAAACGTTAATTAATGTTATACATTAAAATTCCTATATATATATATATATATATATATATATATATATAGGATGTATCTGACCTAACTCAATCGATATATACTACGTTATAGACAGAACAAAGACAAATCGAAAATCTTAATGACAAAACGTTCGCAAATTAATAATAAAGTCACAATTAATCAGTAAAAGTACCAATGACATGTCTAGAAAACAACAGTTCGACCCTTGAAGGCAGAGTTCCAGCTTTGGGAGGAAGAAAATATGAAATTCTATGAGTGCAAGAGAGAGGCTTTATGTAAAAGCGCATACAGTCTAAGCCTTCAAGTGGGCTCTGTTGTATACCTACGCATCCCCGACTCCGTGAGCTGTACTGAGTCATAAATCTCGGCAATAGTTCAGTGGCTTGCTCTAAGAGTATCATGTTTTTATGAATAGAATATTCTTCAAAATATGGTCAAAAACAGTACGTAGTTTTTAATAAGATGACTTATTTGTCATTTAAATAATGATTATTTACACTTTCATAATAATAATCTTCCCTTTAATAATTATTATTTTCACAATATTTAACGTTACGTTTGTTAAAGCTACGTTTTTTATACATGTACGTAATGTTAAGAACTGTAAAAATACTAATCATTACAATGAAAATTATCACTACTGATTAATGTAAGAATAATTGATACTTTTTTATTATAATTTTACATTTAATTTATATTATCAAAAATTAATGTGGAACAACTGAAATGTAAAGTTAAAAAACAAAAATTTTTTTCAATTGGGGCTTTGCATGATTTTTAAAAATGCATAAATGACTTAGAAAATGGTTCATTGCTGACAGTAAAGTATGTTTCAGAATTTTTCCAATTCGAATTTATTAAAAAAATATCATTATTTATATATGCGATTTTGAATTTCGCCCTATCAAAATTAGGTTTTCCCAGCGGCGGATCCAGGGGGGGCGATGGGGGCGATCGCCCCCCCCAAGAAAATTTTTTATGTTAACCCATGAATCCTTAACTTAAACCCTAAACCAATAACCAATTGACCCTGAACACATAAACTGTAAAAACATAATCCTATAAGTCGAAAATCATTATTTAATCAATAAACGCATAAACCTCAAAACCCAATTAACCGAAGATAAGCAATTTAGAATTAAATAAATAAAAAAAATGTAATCCATGAACCCTCAGCCCAACTTAGAAAATTTATAGCAAATTTCAAATTTTTCAAATTTATTTCGTTTATTTAACTATTGTAATAATTTTTATACATTAATATTCATCTATAAATATTTGTTCAACTTTCTGATGCACATTGAAATTAAAATTTATAAAAACATACTTATAAAACTATTAATTAGACTAAACTTCTGTTTATACATAGAATTACCGGTCTTCTTACAGTTTCATAGCAATTTATGAAAGTTATGCATACCTTTTTCTGTACATTTAAGGAAAAACAACTTTTGTTGGATTTACTAAATATCAGTATTTATTTGTTCACGTACCAAAATTGTTCGTTATCCAAACCAACGTTTAGTAGATTCAACCAAACGTTTTTATTGCCTTTTTTCAATTGATTGAATAAGTTGAATAAAATATTTCCTGTCTTGATAAGCTTTATAATAGTATTCCCTCGCTTGTTTTTATTTTTTAGTATAAATAAGTTTGAGTATGAATTAATTAATTAATTGATTAGAATATATCCTTTGCATGTTTCACGTGTAGGAATTTATTTATAAAACAAAAAATAAACAGAAGTAACACGAGTGTTACACTCGTAGCTACAGGCAAGTAGCAGAGAACGGCATGCGCTGTATTACATTATCACGCCCGCGTCGACTTCTTGTTCTAATTCGCGAAAAAATAAAACAGTCACATTTTTCACAGTTAATTGAAATATTGATTTCCCTTCTTTCGTTTTACCGAGAAAATAATGGGTTTTTCATGTCTTCTCTTTCGTGTGTTATTGTTTACATTGCACACCACCGGCCCACCGCTTCGAGTGTCGATACTCTTATTCGCGGTAGATATTAATATTTTCAGTTATGAAACACCTTGCTTGCAATTTAGGGATTTTCAACTGATTCAATAATTTGAAAAACATTTTCTCATCTGTTAAGCTTTGTAATGGTTTTTCCTGGCCTGTTTTTTTTTTAGTATAAGATTTGAGGATAAATAGACTTATTAGTCTCACACTATCGTATTCATTTCGAATTTCGTATTCATTACGAAATAAAGTTAGATTTAGATTCCATTGTAGATAGGTTTGTGAAGACCGACTGTAAACATACATTAGAATTAATATTATAAGGGGAAATGGCATATAAAGGCATTAATTTAAAACTTTGATTATATTGTCATACGCTATGTAATCATTTAAGTGGCACGTATGGAATGTGAAATTGTTATAACCCTTTTTTTTTTTTTTTACTAATTTGGGCACCCTCGGTGTCATCGTCCCCCCTATACGCCACTTCTGAATCCGCCCCTGGGATTTCCTCTATCTGAAATCAGACAGTGGACTTAAATAAACTAAATACGTATTCGTATGTAGTTTGAGACGAGGAATTCAAATATCCTGTCTAAAAAAAACGCTCGCGCCATTATGTTAGACACTTATTCGACGTTTGACTGATAGTTAAAAGCGCGCGTGTAATTAAAAATTTAATTTTCAAATGTTATAATCTGAAAGATAAAGTTTTGCTCATGGAAAATTAGGTCTAGGTGCTGTCCTCTGCAGCTTTTAATGTCTACGTTCATATTGTACTTGAGTACAGTGCCTAGATCATCCGGATCTCTCGGAGATGAGGTCCTGGTGACGCGTACCGAGAAACAATGATGCGCACCGTAGAAAGTCAAGTCTAGCTTGTGCGCTTCGAGGCTTTTGATGTATATGTAGAGACTTTCTCTTCGAATAAGGCATGTATACCACCCGGGACTTTCGGAGAAGAGGTCCAGGTGTTCTGCACTACCAGAAATCAAGTCGCTACTAGGCGTTTGATGTTTACGTGAATGTTGCACTCGAGTACAGTGCCTAATAGGTCACCCGGAGCTCTTGGAGATGACGTCCAGACATTCTTTGCGAATACGGCGTGTATACCACCTACGGCTCTCGGAGAAGAGGTCAAGGTGTTAGACATTACAAAGAATCAAGTCTAGATGTTGCTCTACGAGGCTTTGGATATCTACGTGCATATTGTTTTCGAGTACAGTACCTAGGTCACCCGGCGCTCTCGGAGATGAGGTTCAGGTGTCTCGCATGAGAATAAATAGAATAAATGATTTGCACCAAGGAAAATTAAGTCTAGCTTGTGCGTTTCGAGGCTTTTGATGTCTACGTAGACATTCGCTTCGAGTACGGCGTGTATACCACCCGGGGCTCTAGATGAAGAGGTCCAGGTGCTACGCACTACCAAAATCCAAGTCTAGCTTATGAACTTCGAGGCTTTTGATATCTACGTGCATGTTGTACTCGAGTACAGTGCCTAGGTCACTCGGAGATCTCGGAGATGAGGTCCAGATGTCACGCACGATAATAAATTTTGTGCATCAAGGAATATCCAGTTTAGCGTGTGCGCTTCAAGGCCTTTGATGTCTACGGAGACATTGTCTTCGTATATGGCGGGTATACCACCCGGGGCTCTCTGAGATGTCCACATGTTACGCACTACGAAAAATCAAGTTTATATTCTGCGCACCGGGGCTTTTGATGTAATCGTGTACATTGTCTTCGAGTAAAATGTGTATATCAGCCTGGTCTCTCGGAAATAAGGTCCAGGGCTCTTCCGTAATGTGAATTTATGGATTTCTGCTCTAATAGCACCTAATATTTCAGAATACTGAATCGATTAAACCGTACATTGGATATACTTTAATTTTCAACAATTTTATTAGTAAATATTTTCATAATGTTTGTTGTTATTTTTATAAGTAATTTATTAAAAAATACAATATAAAATACACAATGGAAAAATACACGTTGTCTAGTAAGTTTACAATGTAAAACAAATATATAGATAAAAGATACACTATAATATGTCTTTAACTGTATGAATATATAACTGTATAAGTGAAATAATAACTGCTGGAACTCTGTGTGGTTGATGTGGTGCGCGCTCTCCGATGGTTCTACACGGACTGGAGTTTTGACGTGCTTCCGAATCCTAAGGTCCTCCGGTTAAAAGGTGCAATAAAACCCAGGTCAAGAAAGAGCTGCATAGTCGTGTATTAGGGAAGACTGTATGCGTTCTTTCTACTTGTATGTATGTGTGTGTGCATAATATCGATGAATTCTAACAATATTATTAATGTTTACTTTTTAATTTTATTTAAAAAATTGAAAGAAATTTAGCATCGTTTAAGATACATTTTTAATCAGAAAAATCTACATATTGATTTATTTCCCGTGTTATAAATAGATCGTTATTAAATTTAAATATTACTCTGAGGTAAAATTGGGGACGAAGGATAGAAAAAATCGCTGTTCTTAAAACTGAATACATTGTAAACCATTCACAAATAATAAATAAATAAAATACATTATCATGACTATTGTGAATGCTTATTATGAAACTAAAGTTAGTTGAAAATTTTGATCACAATATTATTTTCAAATTTTTAAAACCATTTCTCTTAACCGTTTTATTTTGAAAATAAATTAAACCAAAAAGGGCTAGAACATAAATAATTTTAAACAAAATGGTTATAGTATAAATACTACCAACGTACGAAATGTTTAAAATAAATTATTTTCAATTACAAAATAATATTAAATAATATTCATATAAAATGAATCAATTTATAGCATAGACTAAAGAAATTTATTGAAAATTATTCTACAAACATACCATTCTAAAATTAAATTGTAGGTACAAAGCGAGTTTTAAGTATACTATTCACTACAATTAAATAAAAAAAATATAACGTAAAAATGTATAATAAATATAGGAGCGCGCGGCTGCACGCATAACTGTTTCTAGTGTAATAAAAGATATATGTTCTCATTTGATAAAAATGAAGTTTGGCCTTAAATGGGCCTTAAAAATAAATCGGGCCCAAAATCTAATATCACCATTGGATTCCTGGTCAAGAGTTGTTAAGGATATGTGCCACATTATTTTGTTTATAAATATTATCCATGAGATAATGGAGCGTTTAATCATTTCCCCGTACTAAATTTCCAAAATTATACCATTGTAACGTCACAAATCGACTGTCCAATAGGAATCGTTTCGAAATAATTTGTGCGAAATTCAAAATCGCATACATAAATAATGATTTTTTTCAATAAATTCGAGTTGGAAAAATTCGGAAAAATACTTTACTGCCAATAATGAACCATTTTCTAAGTGATATATGAATTTTTGAAAATCGTGCAAAGTCCCAAATGATATTCTAGCAAAAATTAAATCCACTGTATTAAAAATTCACCTTAATACACAAGAAAAAACTCATAGTATGAATGAGTAATGAGGGAATCTTCAGCTTATGTACGGCCAACCACTGACTTATTACATATAGAGATTTATGACATAGTCCAGCACACGGAGTCGGGGACGCGTAGGTATACAGCAGACTCCACTTGAAGGCTAAATATCTACAAGAAATAGCATAACGGTGGAGCTTATAGATGTTATCCCTTACAGAAAAAAGCAATCAAATTTTGAGAGTTTACACTCACAAAAAACACTTAAAATTACACTCAGTAGAACTCTCAACTTGAGTGTAAATTGGGACAAAAATGTACACTCAGCTGCAGTGTTATTTCACACAGTCAAGTTGAGAGTAACCTTCAAGTTGAAAGTACGCTTCGAGTTGAGAGTAATCCTCTAGTTAACCCCCCTGCGCAGAGAGCCGAGTATACTCGTCCAAACGGAGTTGTTCCCGTATGCAGGAGGACGAGTATACTCGTACAAACATTTTTTATCATAACTTTTGAACAAAATAACTATAAGACATCAACGACCCCGCAAATTAAAGCCTAGAATATATGTAATAAGATAGCTGGAGTTTGAAATACGATTTTGAATGTTATTATAAAATTATTATAATCTGAAAAATAAGAAAATTACGTTTTTTTATACTTATTGTATGCAATTGTAAAATCTTTCGTAAATTGCTTAAAATAGCTCAAAAAAGCTTGAAAACCCTTACTCGGGGGTTTTCAAGGTTGCTTATTACGATTCTGCAGTTATAATTTCAAAATTCAAAATGGTGGATCCAATATGGCGGCTGTTAAAATTATTCCCGAGAATTATAAGAATATTTTCTAAAAATATGAACGTAAATAAGCTTTTAACATTATCAATATTATATCTATTATTAAAATTTCAAAATTCAAAATGGCAGATCCAATATGGCCGCTACATACAAAATTCCTGTATATTATTTAATAATATATAAAACAATCGTATAATTAATACGATTGTTTTCAAAGAAAATAACCATACATGGGTTTGCGGGTAGCCGATTACTAATCTGCTGTCAGAATTTCGATATTCGAAATGGCGGATCCAATATGGCCGCCACATACACAATATCCGGACATTACAAGTGTATTTGAAGAAAATAACCATTCATGGGTTTTCGAAGTTGCTGATTACGAATGTAATTTCAAAATTTCTGGATATTACGTGTTATTTAAATGAAAATCCCCATAATTAAGTTTTTCGGGACGCTTATTACAGATAGCCAGTATTTTAATTTGTAATTAGCGACCCCCAAAACCCATGTATGGTTATTTTCTTTAAAAACAATCGTAATATACAGGAATTTCGTATGTAGCAGCCTTATTAGATCCGCCATTTTGAATTTCGAAATTCTGACTGTAGATTCGTAATTAGCGACCCCAAAAACCCATGTATGGTTATTTTCTTTAAAAAAATCGTAATATACAAGAATTTAGTATGTAGCAGCCATATTGGATCCGCCATTTTGAATTTCGTAATTCTGACTGCAGATTCGTAATTAGCGACCCCAAAAACCCATGTATGGTTATTTTATTTAAAAAAATCGTAATATACAAGAATTTAGTATGTAGCAGCCATATTAGATCCGCCATTTTGAATTTCGAAATTCTGACTGTAGATTCGTAATTAGCGACCCCAAAAACCCATGTATGGTTATTTTCTTTAAAAAAATCGTAATATACAAGAATTTAGTATGTAGCAGCCATATTGGATCCGCCATTTTGAATTTCGTAATTCTGACTGCAGATTCGTAATCAGCGACCCCAAAAACCTTAAAATCATTCCCCTCTACGTTTTAGACTTGCTTTGAAAAATTACTGCATTTGGAAGGTATTTCTGGCATGATAACTCCTGCGCAGGGGGGTTAAGAGTATACACTAAAAAAACACTCAAAAATAACGCTTAACTATAGACTCTTAACTTCAGCGTTATTTCATACCTTCATCTTGAGACATGCATGGTATTGTATTACTTTTAACTTATGTGTTCACCTGTTCATCTTACATTAAGTGTTAATTTGAGTATTACTTTAAATAAATTTGATAATACTGGGGCTTGAACCGGTGACCCTTAGATCCAAAGTCTCGTACACTACCGACTGAGCCATCGCGATCTGTGAGAGTCAAAATGGCAATTAACACTTTACAGCATATAAGAAACTGGGATAATATATACATAAACTGCCCGAATAGAAATTCAGTTCAGGAAGTAATTAGGCCCTTATCAGGTGCCTGAGTAGTCAGCTAAGGTATTGATCAGGTGCCTGCATAGGACCCTATAAGGTATATAATGGCGCGCAGATCAGGGCCTTCGCAGGCTGTGCTAATCGTCAGGGAATGGGTAGGCACTGATCAGGCCGCCTGAACAACAACGAAATAGGCAGCAAGCAGACACGATAGCTGTTGATGCACAATAAGCGGTATATAAAATACGATTATTGAGGTTTAATTGTTTGATCTTTATTTAGAACTGATAATCTAGAACTAAAAAAATTCAAAAATGTTCATTAAGTGAATTATTCGAGATCTTAAAATTGAGGTTAGAAAGTTGTGACCAAAATTCAAACTCATCTTAATCGTCAACCTTGATTTTGAATCTATTTATTTTTTTCATACAAATACTATTTGGAAACAAACATAAAAGATATATAGATCAACTAAAAAGTGCTAAACTGTCTTCTTTTATTTTGAAATTATTTATTATTAATAAAGCAAGTTAATTTCTATCTATTTTTTTGTTACATTATACTTTGAAATTAAACATTATAAAACTCTGATAATGCAGTGCCAAGTGCTTTGAAAGAACTCAAATTGTTGAATTTGCCTTTTAAATTTAAGTGCGCTCTTACAAAATGTTAGGTTAATATTTTTTAAACTCACTGTTGACTAACATGTTACATATAACATACTGAAAATTACTAAATTACACTAGTTTAATTGGAAGAATACTTACAAATATTTTACCAATAAAATTCTAGCTAAGCTATTTTAAGTGACTTAAATAAACTCTAGAAAAAATTTCTTTTGATAATTAAAGTAAGTTTGCTTGAGGTGAAAAAGATGTATATTCTCTGTCTACCATACGAGTACAACTCACTTACCCCTTTTCAGTTACTATCATTATATAATTTATAAGATACGTAAGATGTTAGATCTGGGGACCGACTAATAACTCTTTGAATAACTTCAGTAAATTCTTATAAGTGTGAATTCTCTGTTAAGAAATGAAATTCAACTGTAAGTTCCATAGTTAATTGAATTATTATAGAAATTGAAATTTATCTCAACTTTGAACCTTAATTTTGATTCTATTTACTTTAATTTCTTAAAATTCTTTTTTTTTCAGAACATAAACAAACATATAGTTCATCTAAAAAGTACCTTATAGTCTTCTTTAATTTTTAAGCTAGTTATTATTAATAAAACAATTTATTTTAATCTACATTTTTACATATTAAACTTTATAACTGAACATTATGAAGTTCTAATAAAGTACATGTATCAGTAATGAAGTGCCGAGTTCTTTGAAATAACTAAAATTATATGTTACATATAACAAACTGAAAATTAGTAAATGACTTTATTTTAATAAAAAGAATACTTAAAAATATTTGATTAATAAAACTTTAGCTAAGTTATTTTGATAGTGATTCAAATAAAATCAGCAACAGTTTCTTTCGATCAGAGAAATAAGTATGCTAGAGCTTACTCACCCATTTTTTAGCTTCTATCTTGGTATAGTTTAGAAGATACGTAGTATGTTGCATTTGGTTACTGTTCAAAAACAATATTCTCATAAGTGACTCTATCGAAGATAGAGAACTTAATCACTATAATTTAATTAAATAAGTAAAGAGGTAACTGGTTATTTAATCTTAATGGAGAATCTGCACTTCGTACTATTTCTTATAAGAGCTTTACTGCAGTTATTCGAAAAATTAGGAGTCAATGCCTACATCTAACACGTTACGTATCTTCTAAACAACTTTACAATTATAGTAACTAAAAATAGATATAAGTAAGTTACAGACGTATTTCTCTAATTGAAAGAAAATTTGTTGGTTTTTATTTGAGTCAATGATAAAATAGATCAGCTGAAGTTTTATAATTCAAATATTTTTAAGTATATTCTTTGTATTAAAATAGCGTAATTTACCATATTTTAGTTTGTTAAATGTAGCACGTAAGTTCACAATCAGTTTCACTAATTTTAACATAACAATTTGTGTAAGAACACACTCATTTTTACATACCAATTCAACTATTTTAATTCTTTCGAAGCACTTGGCACTGTATTACTGATGCATACATATAATCTGTTAGAGCATTATAATGTTAAATTTCAAAATAAATTATTGTACAAAAAATGTATACTATAAATTTCTAATATTTAAAGTAATATATTTAATAATGTAAAAATAAAATAAAAAAGAACAATATATGCATATAATACAATTAAAAAAGAAACCACTGCCAATTAATTGACACTTAGCTTCCTCAAACTAAATTAATTGTTCCAATATGAAATTCTTTGTTTTAATAAATTAATTTTAAATTGCTATATTTCATTTTAAATAATACCGCAAAAAGTGTGCATTTTTATGATTGATGATTTAACAAAAGATAATTTTTTACTAAAATTATTAAAATATTTGAATTAACTGTAATGAGATGTTAGTACGTAAATTCAATCGCAAAATTTTGTAATTTGCCATCATAGATATAACCGTTTAAACTAAATACTACTTTTTTCGTGTATTTGTTATTTTTGTTAATGCATTTACACTAAATTCATCATAATATTTCTCACATACCAAAAAACTCGAAAAACTAAACCTCAATAATCAAAAAATTGTTATAAAAGTAAACGAATCGATGAATTCTTAAATTTCTTTTTAATTTCGAATCTTTATTAAAAAACAAAAAAAAATCGCCCTGTTTGGTAAAAAATGACCGTGCCATTCTCCATATATACTCGATCAAAAAATTCATTTTTAAAACACAACCTCAAATATCTCGAAATATAAAAGTTGTTGTGATGTGGTATTAGAACTCGTTCAAGAGATTCTAAAAAGTTACCGTTTTGGAAAGTTTCAGTTCCAATGCTGCCGATTAACTCCTGAATTCGCTATTGAATAAAAATCAATTTTACCTACAAAAAGATTTTTCTATTCTCAAAAGAAAAAGATAAAGTCTAAAATATTTTACGGGATATCCTTCTCCATATTCCTAGTCATTTCAATTTATTTTTCAAAAATTTTCCTTGTTATACTTCAGACATAATCGTTTGAAAAAAAGGCGATTTTGTGAATGACAAAATAAGGGAAATAGGTTATTCAAAACTTTGGGTGGGAAAGGATACATAATTGTATGCTCTTACAAATGCATTATCACACAACTAATTTTTTTTTAGCCACCGTTCTTATCCCTTTGTGGCTTAGTGGCTATTATAATAGTCACCTCTTTCGTCTAAGATTTTTATGTATAAAAATTTTATTTATAGGTGTATATAAATGATTTTACATTCTTCTATTAGCTAAGAAGTTTCTCTATAATACTAATTAACAAAAATTCAAATTCGTAATCAGCGACCCCAAAAACCCCCGAGTAACAATTTTCAGCTTAAAATATTGAACAGAAAAATGTGGGCCACAAAGGGTTAACGAAAAACGAATGAGTCCCGAAACATTAATTTACACCGTGTATATTCAGAGTACAGTTGGTCCACATCTATACACACACACACGCACACACACACATGCACGCACGTACGCACACACACACACACATCCATACATTTTCTAAAAATAATATATTTTGATTTCCAGAATCTCAAAACATGTTTCTAACATGTTTTTAGCCAAACTTTTTTTCTTATCATCACAAAGCTTCCTCTATGAGTAAGCAATACAAAGATAATTGATAATATATATTATGATGTCATTAAATCCCCTCACTCGTCTGCATTTATAAAAAATGTTAAATACAAAAAAGTTTTGTTCTTTCAAGATCTATGATGTGACCGTGAAATACTTTTGCGTAAAGTTTTTGCTGTTTTTTTCGTGATTTACTACTTTACCGTGGATATTTTTAGAATAAATTGTGTTATAAATGTTTTTATAAAAAATGTTTCATAGAAAAAAGTTGTATATTTTTTTGAGTACGACAATTTTACTGTGAAAAATTTTTGCGTATATTGTTTGATAATCCAATTGTGGCCTTAAATCAATTTTTGATGCTATTTTGAGCTTTAATTTAGATTTTTATCCACAAACTTTGTTTAATTGACGTTTTCATAAAATATATGTAAATGTTATATATTAAAAAGTTGTATTTTTTCGAGATCTACAATTCTAGCGTGGATAATTTTTGCATATAATGTGTTATAATTCAATTGTGATCTGAAAATCGATTTTTGATGGCTTTATTGTTGCGCTATGATTTATGTTTTACTCGACAAACTTTGTTTAATTGAAAATTTCGTAAAAAATGTTAAATACAGAAAAATTGTATTTTTTCGAGATCTATAATTTTAGCTAAAATTAGAATTTTCAATATATTCAATACTTATACTATATGGTAATACGCTCAACGAATATGGCTCAAAATAGATACGTTTACTCATTAGGATGAGACAAGTAAGTTCTGTAAGTTTCAGTCGGTTTGATCGTGTTTTTGCTGAGTTAATCGAGGAACTTGATTACATCCATACATACATCCATACATACATTTAAAAGAGTGCTTGAAATGTGTTCCTATAGCGTTAAAACATGTTTTTATGCAATAATTTGTTAGTTTTTAAGCTATTACATTTTTTGCAACGACGAAAATATAAGGCTCTCCCTTCGAGCGGTCGTGCCTAAAAACGAAAGTACTATGGTACGAGTATATTCGGTAGTTTTGGCAAATGCCAGCTTATAGGTACCCCGATTTTCTCCAGCCTTCAGTTTTTATTATAACAGGTGACCTTTCCCTGGTAGATCTTCTTAATTTTATCGTGGTGCCCACATTCGTTATAACGGTTTTATAGGCAAACTAAATAGATACTAGACTATACAAAAGTCGATAAATCCACACAGATCTACATAGTTTTCTCAATGTGCATATAAAATCTGTGAGGTTATATTATTTATTCTATAGAACTTTACAATTTTTATGCAAAAATTAATGTTAAAAAAGTTTAACATACATTTTTTAATTATAATAATAAGACCTACAGTTCTATTCGTACTTATTTACATATAAAAATAGCCAGAAAGCATATCTAACCTAAACTAGCGCGCCACACGCGGTCTTCTGGGTCTTCGGCCGCATGTGACTTGCCTGCTCCGGAGCTTCAGAGCGAGCGCTTTGCGAAATAGAACACATATAATAAATCGTCTAAATAAATCTAACTCAAATACATTATTTCTTTTTAAAAATAGAAAATTAATCAGTTGATAATAAATGTTTGTGAAAATAGTTTTCCTTAAATAAACCATACAGGGTTTGAAGCCAAGCCTGTATCTAGGATTGAACATAATCAAATGTAAGGAAACTAATTTTACATAAACAAAATAAATATATGCACTAATACTAATACTTCATATAGTTATTTGGATATTTAGATTATTTTATTATTTTGATTGTTTAATATAGCATGAAAAACATATAAAAAGTATTCTAAAAATAGAATTTAGTAATAAAATATCTGTGTAATACATTAATATATTCATGATTTTGATCAAGCGTTATTAATAATTAATGTTTGTATTTACTATTTATATGCTTTGGAATGGCAAATAAGCAACAAAATTTTATGCTAAAGAAAGTAGGAAAATCAACTAACAAATTGTCAACTAAAGAGAAATTTATTTTATAATTGTGATTTTTGCTTTTTCACCGATTTGTAATTTCCTTTTAAAATTTCGTACAATGTCTTCAATTGTAGAGAATAACTATAAACATACGGGTCCGGCGCCGAGAAGAATAATATTTTTTCATTAAAAAAATGTAGTTATTCTACAGCTTGTCTAGTAGGAGATAAGTGAAATATAAAAGTAAAATGTAAAATATAAGTAGATAGTAATTAAAAGTAAGTACGCTAAGTTTTATTCGTCAAATACGAATAAAACTGGTTGACACATTAACTAAAGATTATTTATTATTATTCGAATAGAAGACCAGAGCATTTTTGTATTTTTTCCAGAATAAATAAGAAAATTTGATATGTATCTATAAACTGCTTAGTAAGAATGCCCCGGTAAACTCTTCCAAATATATTGTTGATAACGGCAGATTAATATTTTGACACATTCTATTCTTTTGACAGAGAAAAATAGTTTAAATATTATTTTAACATAATCGTAAAATTGAGGCTAATACTTAGTAACATGTAAGCTTATAATAGTCCACCAATGAACTATCGGAGGACGGGCCCGTATGTTCATAGTCATTCTCTAGAATTGAAGACATTATACGAAATGTTAAAAGGAAATTACAAAACGGTGGTAAAGCGGAAATTACAAGTATAAAATAAATTTTTTCTTTAGTTGACAATTTGTTAGTTGATTTTCCTACTTTCTTTATCATAAAATTGTGTCGCTTATTTACCATTCCAAAGCATGTAAATAGTAAATGTAAACATTAATTATTAATAACGTTTGATCAAAATTCAAATCAAAAGTCACATAGCGTTTTATAAATATATTTAATATTTTACGCATATGTTTTATAATTACTAAATTCCTTTTTTAGAATACTTTTTATATGTTTTTCATGCTTATAAGAAGGCAGAAAAAATGATAATTGCCTAGCTTATAATTTTGTAAAATGTAAATTTTATGGAGATTTCTCAACTTTCTTAGGGTATGAATAAAGTAATATTTGAATAAATATAATTTTCAAAATATTACAACTTTATTCTGAATAATTTTATTAACTGTATTACTGTTTTTTCATATTATAAATTTATCTAAAGTAGTATATCAAACTGGTTTTAGCAATGTTTAGTCGATTATGATAGGATGAGCAATTCCGCGCGTAGAATTTAAAATTTTACAATACGAATTTTAGGCTATTTTTTATAACGAATGCATTTTTAATCAATTTTTAGACTTGACTTATTTTATAAAGGAAATATTAAGCTCTAATTTATCTGATCGCAGATGTCCTTAAGTTAGTTCTGTTAAACGTTACAATAAAAATGTTTCGATGAATATACATATTTTAAGAAGTATTAGACGTCAAAATCGATGGCACACTAAAAAATTATTACAACTAAAATTTTCAATATTTCTTTCCAAGAATTTTGTAAGGTGCGGTTTACTTTGTCGCCTGTAACTTCGTACACAGGTTTATTACTAATCAATGAAGGGCAAACGAGTTTATATTTTGACTAAATATAAGTTTTTTTATAATTATAAGTAATTTTTTATTTCTCAGGCTGTAAAAATTAACGCAAAAAATTTGAATTTTTAATTGACTTTTCGATAACATATAAAATTGAAACTTTAAACCCGTTATTCTCAATACTATATTTCTAACTTTAAAAAGTGATCGCCGCAAGAGGTTTTAATGAATCTTTTTGAAACTTTTAAGATAATAAGTTGTTTATGTTCTTTAAAATACAAGTTTGCATTTTTTATAATAATATTGTAACACAATTGATTGTGTCACTACATACATACTAAATAATATAAATAAATTAGTTACATTTTTAAATAACTTATCTTTTTATAATTTCATTGTGGATAATTTTATTTTTTAAATAAAAAATCATGCTAAGTTTTGTTTGTTATATTGATGTATTAGGTTGTTTCACTTGAGACGTCATAAGACGCATTAACAACATTTAGACACCTACAACTCTGAAAGTTGCTAGAATTAGACCACAGTGCCCAGGACCACAGTGCTCGCCATCTTAGTGAAGTAACATAATTTACAAAATTTTTAAGACCATTTGATAAAAACTGTATGCGACAATCATTTTTTGAAAATAGCATCAAATAAATGCAATAATGACATACTGTAAGGATAAAATAAGTTTAAACTAACTAGAAATTTGATTATGATAAAATAAAATCTGAAGACTTTGTCTTACCATAGTCCTACCTTAACGTGTTGATCTTTCTTCAAAATTTTGTATGGTAAAAATTCTATTTATGATAAAGTACTAAGGATTTAGCTTTAATAAGTTTACCTTTTTTGCACAAGTAAAAGATTTTTTCTCAGATTAAGGCAGATGTATCAGTAATTGGCCACTTAGTAACACGAGAACAGTTTATCTAAAATATAAAGCATTAAAATCAAATTTAGACTTAAAAAACTTTTGCTTATTGAAAGATATTACTATTATCTCTCAGTTAAAAGTGGAAAAACAATATTTCTCACGACATTAAGTAAATTATAAATAGAAACGTTAGAGTGTTCGATGTACCAGTACATGGCCACCCAAAATCGATCTGTCTCAGTGTCCAACTTTTGATGTCCTACCCTAGTGTGAGAAATCTATTAAATCCTATTCACCAATACAAAAATTGCATATATATTCTATTCACAAATAGGATCATTTCATATTTGGAAAAAGGAATTAATAGATTTCTCACACTAGGGTAGTAACTGGTCATGACATTTATAACGATGTAAAAAAATCTCAACAGGGAAAAATCATCATTCAAAGCAAAGGCATTAAACGTTACCAAAAATGCGATACAGAACGAAATATTTGGAAATATTTAATAATACAAATTTGCGTAAAGTAGTTATTTAAGTCTCCGGAGGTTAAAAAATGAAGACTATTTGTTTGTAATTGTAAGATAAATTATTTTTTTTATGTATTATTAAATATGATGATTTGAGAGTGGAGATGTGTAAGATAGAAAGGTCTGTGGAGGTAATAATATACAACTATATATATAGAGAGAATTTATTACGGTTGGCAAAGTTATACTCAGTGAGCTCTATACGTTTGCCATCTTACAGCTAAGCGGGTCAAACGTATACTGATCGTACATGTAGTAGGCAGCGCCCTCGTTCGTAAGAAATCAGCTACACTCATACCAATTATATACATATACATTCGTACACATTTAAATGCTATGTTAACATCAAAATAAATAATTCATTGTATAAATAGTTTAACCGTTTTAGAATCTTAATCTACTAAATAAATTATTTTTGTCACACTCGCATAAATCACGTTTTTTATGTCTATATAGGAGGACTAAAGTGTCCGCTTATCGACCGACGGGCGATAATAGATGAGCGAGAAAAAATTACATTACTCTTGCTAATACTACTAACTCTAAACATGTGGTATCATCCGGATGCTACCACATATTTAGGGGACATGGACATAATTAATACCTATTTTGAACAAATCAAGCTATCCTAATGTCCAGATAAGAGGCTGACGGAGCTAAAATCGTGTTCTTTTTAGTTATTACTTTTAAAGTATAGATTGCAGGAAAAAATCAAGAGCAGAGCCGCGTAGTGATCTTTATAATAAAGCTTTTGCATGCAAGATAAAGTTGATCTGATGAGTTATTTGTCTGATTAATTGGAAATACGATAGGGTGCTTACGCATTGAAAGCTAACCTCAAAATTTTAATCATAACAAACTTTTGCTAATAACATTTTACAATGTTGTTTTACAGCAAGAATCGGAGTTGAGCCGTGTAGTGTTTACTATAATGAACCGATCTGTACAAAATAAAGACAGTCAATCGGACTTGCAGTTTTTACAAATAATTGGAAATACAAAATAGGTCGGACAGCCAAAGAGGGAACGGAGCTCCAACATCCTTTGTATCATCCGAATGATATATATTTATTTATAGCACTGTGAGACCTAAATTCGCATTTATCGTACGCTTTTCCGTGGCACAAATGATCGATTACACCACTGTTGCTAACTTCACATCGTACCATTATAAACACTGTGGAATAAACACAGTTGCCATTAGTCTCCTTATAAACCCTGCCGAAAAGAATGTATTAAATCCTATTAAATTCCTATTTGAATGTAATAGGAATGAATAAAATTTCCGATTTGGAAAAAAGTGTCCTATTCAAAATGAATAGGATTGAATAAGAAAGCAATTTTCTTTCAAATTAATAGGAATGTATCAGAAAAAATAAAATATATAAAAATATTTAATTATAAAATAGCTGATGCAATCCCATTTACATATTTTTCAATAAGTTTGAATGGGTACATATTACATATCGTTTTTTAAGTTTATTAAAAATTTAATAGGGATTAATATACTCAATTCCGTTACAAATATTAAATTTATATTATATCAGAATAAATCGGTTTCTAAACTATTCTATATTATTTGGGTTATATCGTTGCAATCCACATTAAAGAAACCTATAGGAATAAATAAGATAAGATACGTATTAGTTAAAACAGATCAAATATGGAAATATTATAATTAATTTTTCTGAACCGTATTGTTCCAATAAGAATTAATTTGATAATTGCAAATAGTAAAAGTCACATTTTATGTCTATTTAAAACCGTAATAGGATTGAATACGATTTTCTCGTCCGAACTTCTCTGTATGAAACCGATTCAATTTGTAGCTATATTTAAATAGAAATAAATAATAGATCATCATATTTGAGATAAACTTAAATAATAATAAGAATGTATAGAAATAATACGTATTTTGATACAACGTTACCTTATAGGATTAAACAATACAATTTCTCAATAGATTAATACTTAAAACATACATAGGATCAAATAGGTGATAGTCCGTATTATGTTACAAACGAGAATTAATAAGACAGTTTCCTATACAATAAAAAGTTTTTGATTAATAGAAATTAATAGCCCTAGTATGACAAATCTATTAAATCCTATTAATTCCTTCTTCCAAATATGAAAAAATCCTATTTGCGAATAGGATGCATATGCAATTTTTGTATTGGTGAACAGGATTTAGATAGATTTCTCACACTAGGGAGGAGCGTATCTATTTTGACGTAACATCATTTTATAGGATTAAATATTACTATTCCCAAATAAATTAGTATTTAACACATATGGGATCAAATAGGCAATAGTTCAATACTGAAGCAGCATGGTGTAAATCGGAACAAATAAGATACTTTTCTATTTGAAACGAGCCTTCAAATAATGTTATACTAAAATCACGTGAAACATCGAGGGAAGTGTAAATGTTCAACATTGATAGCCTAAATGTTACATTTTAATATAATTTTTAATTATTTTAAATACTAATATTATTTTTTTTCTATTAATGCAATGTTATTATCCCTGGTAGAAATCTTATCGTGGCGCCCACATTCGCTATAATGGCCTTTATAGGCAAACTAGATAGTACTAGACTGTACAAAACTCGATAAATCCACACAGATCTACATAGTTTTCTCAATAATAATATGTACGTATAAAATCTGTGAGGTTATATATTATTTATTGAACAGAACTTTTATTGTAAAAATTAATGTTAAAGAAAGTTTAACATGCAAGTTTTTAATTATAATAATAAGATCTACAGTTCTATTCATACTATTTACATATAAAAGTTATCAGAAAGCATATGTAACCTAAAAAATGAAATTTTAGAAATAATTTTCCTTGCATATGAAAAACAGTGATTACAAAATAACGTTATTGATTGATGTAGTTGTTTCTTGAAAAGTAATATATAAATAATAATATCATATGTACAAATATGTACTTTATGAGATGCTTTATTTAAATACTAGAATTTTAATTTCAGAATTGCAAATAATTTTGTATCCGTATGTGAGTTTTTATAATACATAAACTGCTCGTCCGTGACAACATTTTCAAAGACAAACACATTAGTCGAACACATGTAGACGATAATTTTCTTTATAAGTAACAAATTACTATGTTTTAACTGGCCATAGATGTCAAATGAAAGTGTTTGATTATAAATTTATCACAGTAGGAAATACAAAAATAGAACATATATATAATAACTCAAATACATTATTTCTTTTTAAAAATAGAAAATTAATCAGTTGATAATAAATGTATGTGAAAATAGTTTTCCTTACATAAACCATACAAGTTTTTAAACCAAGCATGTATTTAGGATGGAACATAATCAAATATAAGGAAACCAATTTTACACAAAGAAAATAAATATTTGCACTAACACTTCATATAGTTATTTAGATATTCAGATTATTTTCTTATTTTGTTTGTTTAATATATATGTGTAACATAATTGTTATTGAGTTCTTAAATACAAAAACTCGATGCATCTAAAATTTGATAACCTTACACTTTAGAGGTTATTTACATTTACTTATATTGGTAATAGGTGAACAATAACATGTAAATACCTTTAAATCAAAATAATACATAATAAGTTCAATAGATTATGCGTCTGTTTCTTAAAACATAACCTTTAAGTGGTTGTTATTGTCATAATTTTGCTTATCTAGTTTTATCGGGGCAAATAATATGGGAAACTAGAAGGGACGACCGTTACACGCCTTTATAATAGCTATCTAGTTTGCCTACATAGATCTACACAGCGCGAGATTATTCTACATAGATCTATAAAGTGGACGGGATAAATTTCTACCAGGGATGACTGCATATTTTAAGTTCAGTTTACATCTTGCATTCATTTAAAAAAAAGGATTATTTGTTTATGTATAACTTTGAGCAGTACCTACTTCGACAATCAGGTGGGGCTTTTTCACTTGGACATGAGAATTTTGTAAAACTTCTTCAATTAATACAAATTTATAGCAATCATACCTACTCTTATGTGATACTATAATAATATACAGAATTTAATATTACACTTTTAGAATAGTATTTAACACATACGGGATCAAATAGACTATACTTAACATTATATATATTAGGATGTAAACTGGATCTAATAAGATAATTTCCTACACATTAAGAACTCTAGAATTAATAGGAATTTATAGCACCAATACCTATTTTGATGTGACATCATTTTATAGGATTAAATATTACTACTCCCGAATAAATTAGTATTTAACACATATGAGATCAAATAGGCGATAGTTCAATACCGAAGCAGTTTGGTGTCAATAGGAACTAATAAAATACTTTTCTATTTGAAACGAACCTTTAAATCAAGTTATATCAAAATCACGTGATATGGAGGGAAGGATAAATGTTCAACATTGATAGCCTTAAATTTACATTCTTAGTATAACATTTAATTGTTTTAACTACTAATATTATTTTTATGTATTAATGCAATGTTTTGTACTGCATATTTTAAGTTCAGTTTACATCTTGCGTTGATTTAAAGAAAAGGGTTATTAGTTTATGTAGAACTTTGAGCCGTACCCAGTTCGACCATCAGGTGGGGCATTTTCGCTTGAACATGCGAATGTAGTGTACACATTTTTTAATTAAGGTGATGCTAAATCCCCGTGTTATCATCAAATACGGGGAACCAGTTTTTTAATTTATTTTTGAATTTTGAGAAAATATCTCAATGAAAAGTTATTGTTTTTGATTAGAACAATGACATTTCAGAGAGATATTTACTAAAAATTGAAAATTAGATGAAATAAGTGAGTTCTCGTAATTGTTCATGACGGGTGGGTTTATCACCACCTTTACCTTCCAACAGTTTATCAAACTGTTGAATTTCTGACCGTTTTATATTATATTTTCTTCCCTGGTTAAAAAAACTTATGAGACCGGATAAAACCTGATAAAACCTGTTTAGAATTTCGGACAAGACCAAATTGACCTCGAAATTTACTTTTTGATCTCATCCTGTTTTGTCCGCACTTATCCGGAAATCAACCATTTCGTATTAATTTGGATATGACTATATGAAAGAGGTTTCAAAATCCGGATAAGGTCATATAGGTTTATTTTACAATCCGGTCCTATGTTTTTTTAACCACGGTTATATTTTTTACGTTTTATTATTTTATAATACATTTTCATACTAAAAACTTCGCTCACTAAACAGACACCCGTAGTGTCAAATATTCCCAAAAATAAAAATTTTTAAGTGTCAATGTTTTTTAAGTAACTTTTATTTCCTATTTTGTAAATGGTGAATTGGTTTATGTATGCCTCGCCACCTATCGGTGAAAAATTAAAGTAAACTTATTCTTTTTAAAATAAGGAATTGTAATGAAACGTAAGCAAACGTAATAAAACATAAATATATGTATAGAAACGTACAAAAATGTCTGAAATCCAACAGTTTAACTTTTTCTTACGTTTTATTACATTTTGTAATTTCCAATTAAGGACGTATTACTTTAAGCATAATTTATTTTGAATTAAATGATTTGAAAATTAAAACTTATTTGTGTGAAATGTGTGAAAAAGTGTGTAAAACTATGAAATTTCGTGAAAAACTGTGAAATTAGGCTTACATTTGGAACAGAATTTTAAAAAATATTATACAATATTTCAGTTTATACATAACTTTCAGTTTTTCAGTTTTTCAAGTTTTCTCACATTTCTTTTCATTACATTCTCTTACATAGAGGAAACTACAACTGTGAGAAATTGTGATAAAATGTAAGAAACTGTAAAACTGTGAAAAAATGTGAAAAATTGTGTATCTTCAATTATGATAAAATACGTGTTTTTTATAAGTATGAGAAACTGTGAAAAACTATGAAAAACTGTGAAAAAATGTGCTAATTTGTTTGTAACAAATGTTCCAAAAGTATGTGTATTTTCACAGTTTTTCACGCTTTCTCACATTTTTTTTTCACAGTTTTTCACAGTTGCCATTTCCACTAGGGTGGCGGGGCAATTTGGTCAATTTTATTTATGTGTATTAAAAGATTGTTTGACATTGTTGGCCAAACATGAAAGATGTAATTTATTCCTAAATATAGTTATGAGTACATGTCAGATTCTAACCCCAAAATGCAAGCAATAACAAGAAATAAAAAATAGTTCTTAGAACAAAATAATGTTTTGAACAGTGTTAAAAATGTTATTAAACTAATAAGTTATATTAATGAAGTGTAATAATAAATATTTTTATACTATACAAATTTAGCGATGTGCATTTGAGGAAACTTGTGTGCCCAAAATGCCCCGCCGTACTGCATAAATTTTGCCCCAAACTATACTCAATTTTGAAATATTGATTTTCTTATTTACTGTAAAGTAATTGATATAAACAAACAAAAATAAAATAAAAGTTAAAGAATTCATCTATGAAAAATACATTATTTTGTATGCTTGTATGGTTTATTACAATGATTTATTTCTAGCTAAATTCTAACCAGTATATATATAAAAAAATTGTATTTCAAAAAACCACAGTATTTAAAATAATTTAACTGTCTAAAATGCCCCACTGCCCAAACTGCCCGCCCTCCCCTACGTGACGTATCCAGCGATTGGACAAGTATTTTGGAAGTATAGCCAATCACAGCTCCGATACAGTGTGTGGCGGACTGGCGGCGTACAAAGCACGGCGCGCAACGCATGGAGCGGACTCAAGAGCAATGATATAGACGCGGCCTTTTCTTTGTCGGTGATGTTGTCGCAAGACGCCGATTTGCGTAAAGCATAAATTCCCGCCTTTCGTACCAACTCGAAATAAAAGCATCGTGCCTCCTATAAGACGTTTCCAGAAATAGAATTTCGTTAGATACGTTTCTTTTTCTCAAGGTAAGCAAAACAAATTCTATACATCGTAAAAAATTACTGAAAATATTTTCTTACAAAATTAAGTTTTTCATCCATCGTATGCACGTTATTTTTATAAATTTATCAACCTTCATTTCATATTAGTATTCATAATAATAGTTTAGTTTCGTTATAAAATTTATTGTAAATATTTTCTCGGTATTCCTGGTATCGTTAAACAAAGAAACAAAGACATCGTGAAGTTTCCCCGTGAAACAAAGAAACAAAGACGTCGTGAAGTTTCCCCGTGAAACAAAGAAACAATGACATCGTGAAGTTTCCCCGTCAAAATTTCAATCGATTGCACGTTTTTTCATTATCTTATAAATATTTCTTAAAAATTACTGAAATTATTTGGTTTGATTCAAGCTTTTGATGCACGATTATGTGCATTTTTACATAAGTCTATTTTTACATAACTATATTCTACAATCTTTGTTTAATGCATGTTTTTGTTCTTCTTTATTATTAGCTTTATCTTACTTTGATAATGCAACTTCCTTAGTAAAATTAGATTAAAATTAATATAGGTGGATATAAATGACAGGTTAATTTTTTTATTTATATGTGCGTCCGTCGTACGTTAAGTTATTCTATTTATTATATTTAGTAAGAAAAATGTTATTGTTACTAACAAAGACGTCATAAAACGTTTTCCGATGAAGATTTCAATTTCATCATGTTTTATTTACTAATTTACATGTCTGATGATGCTTCATAGTCAAGAAAATAATGAAGTTAAATTTTTTCGTAATCAAAATATAATGTTTTTAATTATAAATCGCAAGACGAAATAAGTTAAAAAATTATTGAAAGATGTTCATTTAGATTAGTTTTATGAGGAGAAGTTTTTATAAGTAGAATATAGCATTTAAAAATTATATAATTCATATTATTGAATAATTCTCAGGGTTGAAATGTTTGCATTGGTGCATACCATAAGAAATGGCAAATTTGCCAATAAACAAGAAGTGACGGCAACGTCTAACATTGAATACTTTGATTGGTCGAAAAACAAAAAAAATATGAAGTATTGGATGAGTGTCAATGAAGAACGTTGCCAAGGAATTGTAATCATTGTCAATGGTAAATATATACAACTGAAAGAATATTTTTTAATTTTATACCCCAGCCATAGCAACACAATTAATTTTAATTTTTATTAGTTTTGATGTTATGTATTTATTATAGATGTATGGATTTATATTTTAAATAATTTTTTTGTTTCAGATGATGAGTAAACACTGAAAGACTCAATGGATACTAAACGAGCAAAAGTTCCACCACTCAACCTGTGTGAAACAGCGCCTGACTTAAAGAGAGTTTTTCCAGCAAAAGGGGATAAACTGGTAATTGTAGCTATTTTCAATAATGTATAGTTTAGAATTATGATTAAAAATTCAATATTTATTATTTAAAAAGCTTATGATTATAAAGTTTAATTGTTGTCGTTATTTCAACTTTTGTGCAAGCTAACTAAATTAATTGGGGGGGGGGGGGGGGGATGTTAAAAATTTCGAATGTGTAAAGTGCCCTAAGTCAGGAATGTAGAAAGTAGAAAGTTTCGACAATGGAAATTCTAAACTATCGAAAGTAAAAATATAGAAAGTTGAAAGTTACAAAAACGAAAATTCAGAAAGTCTAAAGTATCAAAAGTAGAATTATAGAAAATAAAAATGCAAAAAGTTGAAAGTTACGAAAATGAAAATTTAGAAAATGAATAGTATCGAAAGTAAAAATACAAAGACTCAAAAGTGTCAAAAATAAAAATACAAAAACTTAAAAATGTTGAAAGTATAAATTCATAAAGATAAAAGTGTTGAAAGTATAAATTCAGAAAAATAAAAATGTCGAAAGTATAAATTCAGAAAGATAAAAGTGCCGAAAGTAAAAGTCAGAAAGATAAGTGTTGAAAATATAAATTCAGAAATATAAAAGTGTCGATTCAATCACATGCAGAACTATAAAATAATTGAACAAATTTTTGAGATATGAATGTGTTCTTACTTATAATTTTTAAAATTCTATTTTGCAGACTTTGTAACAAATAGAGATTGTTTTTATATGCTCCCCCAAGCAATTATGTCGTAGTTGACATAGCTGTGGAAAAATGCATAATAAACAATCATTAATGTTTTGAATTGCATTATCATAGATATTTTGGAAAAAATAATAACTAGATATTTTGTTTTTTGTAAACCCTGTTCAATGTGTTTGTCCCATTTCATGTTAAAATCATCTTTATAAATTTTTATGAATCTTTATGAATTTATACTTTCAACGCTTCTATTTTTCTGAATTTATACTTTCGACACTTTCAACCTTCTATATTTTTACTTTTGAAAGTTTACACTTTCTGAATTTTCATTTTCGAAACTTCCAACTTTCTATATTTTTACTTTCGGCACTTTACACATTCGAAGTTTTTAACAACCCTTGAATAATTGCAGATTGCACTTACAAATAGATTCGCATTAAAGTTTAAAAACTCTCATCTTATACATTCTTTTAATGTTGGGATTGAGCACTTCTTTGCAGATGTCTCAGTTTATACTGTACTTCGTAAATGTATCTACTACAAGCTAATTATCCACATCTTCAGTCATTAAAATTATCAATACAGGCTTTTCGTTTTGCATAAAAGTTTTGAATGACAAGTAAAACACAGCTAAAATAACTATGACTTTTCCATAAAATTAGAATCATTAAATTTGTACAACTCTCTTACGTCTAATAGTAGTAATATTATCACAACTTGCTTTTTGGTAGTGCACAAAAATTGTAAATGACAAGAACAATATATACTACTTTAATGATAAAATGCTTAATACTATAGATAGTATTAATTATTCGAGTAGGTTATACTTTTCTATTTACAATTATTGATTAGTAATGAGAGTGCAGAACAATCTAATTTGTATGTAGCCCATTATGATTCTAAAACTTTAATTGTTGTCGTCTTTTCAACTTTTGTGCAAGCAAAAGACGAATAGAGTAATTACATAATTACATATTGCACTAATTGTAAATGACGAGAACAATTAAACTACTTTAATGTTGAAAGACTAGATACAATTTTGATTATTCATTCATAATTCATGAAATCTACGAATAAGTCATTAAATTAGTTAAGAGGATGAAAATTAAAAATGCACACCGTGTTAAAGTATGGAATCTTGCAGGTAAAAAGATTAATCATGATCATCTGCTGTTGATGAACATCAGTTGTTAATTATTTGTTGATCAAGTAACTAAGTAACTCAAGTTTTAGTTACAAGTAGATATTTATAAAAAATTTTACCTGTAGTTATTGAAAATGTATCTACTTAATATACCTACTTTTGAGACTTTACATATAAGAGACCATTAAAAAAATGACTGTGTGCATCTCTGCTTCGTATTTGCAAAATTCTTTCAATAAATCACACAACACATAATTCTTCTTACTTTTGGTTTCCTCAAAGTTGCAAATGACAAAAGCAATTAAACTTCCAGTGATAAAAAAGATCAATTACAATTTTGGTTTTGAAACAATTTAAAAAAAATTGAAAGATTTACCTAGTAATAAACTCAAAAGTACAAAGATTAATTGCATGATTTTGCCAGTACAAGTAAATTTATATTAGACTTTGTTTTTGTAGTATTTGAAAATCTATCTTATATGTTTATTTCTGAGACTTAACACTTAAAAGATAGTTATGGTTTGCATTTTTTTTAGTCACTAAACTACTTTAATCATTGTTGTTACCTATAGTTTTGCACAAAATAAGATAAAAATAAATTTTAGAAGCAAATGTGGCTAGCAGAAGCATTACGGCTGCACCACATGACAACTGAACTAATGTGTATGTTTTATATTTAATTATGGGTGAGTTCATTTTATGGGTGTGTTCGTTTTACCGAGCAGTGACAGTGGTCACTGGTCAGTTATTTTAGTTATTGCGGTCAATTAATTTATATATTAAAATCCAACGCGAGATATCAAATCGCGGTAGGTATATCGAATTTTCGATTTCTATTTCGATATTTTCATGTGCAAAAAAATTGAATGTTGGAAAGATAACCAAATTGATAAAATTTTTGTTTATTGTACTCGCGTTCCACTCTCTCTATATAATATAATAATGTATATTGTTTTATAATAATTAAAAATATTATAATTTTTTATTTCAGTGCTGGGAATTAAGAGAAACTATAGCTTCAACAAAAAATTTTAATAAATAAAACTTTACACTTTATTACTAACATATGCAAGTACTTTCTGCAAGTATCTACATTTTTTTAATTTACATTTATAATAAAAATGAAAAAATCTTCGAAGAAGAATTTATGCATATTTTTTATTTTATTAATTATGTATTAAGATATGTAAAATAGACACTATTTAAATATAATGTAAAAAAATTGATTTTTAATATAAATATGTTCTAAAATAACATTCAGATATTTATTGTAATTATTCGACTTTCGTGTCACATTTAATTAAAAATCGGATATAATTTGACATAATCATATCAAAAACTTTTTAAGAATGCCTGGTAAAATACAATATGATCCTGTTTAATCCTGTATGCCACAAACCAGAAAATCTTGAAAGGATTCAATCCCATATAGTTCAGTAATCACCTGATTTAGACTCATTTGAATTTGAGGATTTATCCTATTAAACCCCATTTCCTATAAAATTAGGTGAAACTTTATTTGATACAATTAGTAAAGTGTAATAAGTGCTACAATTAGTTAGTAATCCTGTTTAATCCTATATGTCATAACCCAACAAATTGTGAAACGATTTAATCCAATATAGTTCAATTAGCAATCTCCTCATTTAGACTAATTTACATTTCGGGATTTGTCCTATTAAACCTCATTTATTATATAATCAGATAAAACTTTATTTGATCCTATTGATGAATTTTCACGAATATCTGTATAAATATAATATGATCCCATTTAATTCTATATACCACGAATCGAAAAATTTTTAAACTATTTATTCCTATACAGATCAATCAGTAATGTTCTGATTTGGACTAATTTGCATTTCGGGATTTGTCCTATTAAACCTCATTTCTCATAAATTGAGGTCCTATTTTATTTGATCCAATTAGTAAATCGTACGCATTTTTTCTATAAATATAACATGACCCTGTTTAATCCTATATGTTATAAACGGGAAAATCTGAAACGATTAAATTCAATATAGTTCAATTAGCAATCTTCTCATTTGGACTAATTTGCATTTCGGGATTTGTCCTATTAAACCTCATTTCTCATAAATTGAGGTCCTATTTTATTTGATCCAATTAGTAAATCCTACGCATTTTTTCTGTAAATATAACATGATCCTGTTTAATCCTATATGTTACAAACCGGAAAACCTGAAACGATTCAATCCAATATAGTTCAATTAGCAATCTTCTCATTTGGACTAATTTGCATTTCGGGATTTGTCCTATTAAACCTCATTTCTCATAAATTGAGGTCCTATTTTATTTGATCCAATTAGTAAATCATACGAATTTTTTCTATAAATATAACATGATCCTGTTTAATCGTATATGTTACAAACCAGAAAATCTGAAACGATTCAATCCAATATAGTTCAATTAGCAATCTTCTCATTTGGACTAATTTACATTTCGGGGTTTGTCCTATTAAACCTCATTTCTTATATAATCAGATAAAACTTTATTTGTTCCTATTGATTAATTGTTCACAATTTCTGTATAAATTTAATATGATCCCATTTAATTCTATATGTCTCAAACTAAAAAATATCTGTAACGATTTAATCCTATAAATTTTTCTTTGCGAACAATTATTTGTTCCTTTTTAGACTGGCCTACAATTAAATCTGATATATTTTAGTGTTTGTTATATCTCTATTAAACCCTATATTACAAATTTTTTATTGCAATTTGAAATATGCGTATTCAATCATATATTCGACAGATTTGGAAATGTTTAAACTATTTGATCCTATTCGTTTTAACGGTTAAAATAAAAAATCTATTCAATCCTATTTTAATGCTTGCTTAAAAAGACTAAATAGGGGGATTTCCGACGTTAATTTCGTATTCAATCTTATTATCTATTTGCAAATAGGATTAAATAGATTTTTCTGGGCAGGGAAGTAAATCAATTGCTAAAACCGCATATAAAATGTGGTGCTGATTGTGAATTTTTTCACTTAATGATTGATTTCCTGGTAAATACGCATGCCAAGTATCAGAGAATAATTATAAATCCTTAAAATAATGCTTCAAATTAAGAGGTTAGTTCAACGGATTGTATATGACAATTTGGAGCGTTTTTTGAATATTCAATCTGGAATTCAATTTAAAATTCAGTATTAATTTTTTTTTCATTATTAATATTATAAATTTATTAAAATTTAATATATATAATTTCAAGATAGGGTAAATAAATATATTCAAATTAACTGTTAACAATAAACATTTATTATTTTTTCAAAAAACAAAATATCTTATTTATATAAGGTTTTATTCAAACAATGTACAAAGGTTGACATTTATTATTAATTAACTAATGAATTTTGGTTAAATAATAATTAGTTTATACGATTTATAATTGAAGGCATCGATTCTAAAACGTCCTTAGCGCTCGACTCGGGTTGCCGCTATATACAAATTGACGTCATGGTGACCAATTTTTAAATTTGCGGAAATGAATTTTTAAAAATAGCATCGTATAGAGGATAAAAAATGGCAACATTTTATATGTATACTTTGTTTGTACAATGTTTAGTATTTGAAAAAAAAAATAAAAACGGCAAAATTTTAAATCTTATTTGCACCACGTTTTTTAAACTTAGCTCGCTGCAGCTCCGACAAATATGAACGGATCTTGCTCATTTTTTGAATAATCTCGTAAAATAGTCTAGCGCTGCTGATAAACTCATAGATAGTTAAATATTAAATATTTTTCTTTCAACAATTTAATTGCAAACCAGTGTACCTTTTATATGGTTAAGTATATTCAACGAAAAAAAGTATCGAGGGAAGTTTAAGACTCAGTGAACTTTCAACGAGACATTTGTTTGTTAACATTTGAAGAAGTTTCTCAGAAAATTACAGATCAATTGGATGAAAAGTGGCAAAGATAGAGCGATTTGCTTGAAGATTTGCTGTCCTTTTTTTTTAAAAATACATACTTAATCAAATCATACTATTTAATACTGTCGATTTATAGTGTAGAAGTTAAGAAAAATAAGTATCTGATGAAACAATAAGAAATTAAATAAACAAAGCAAAGGCAAAATCAAACGGCAGTTATTCATAAAGTTGTTGAATTTTTAAATCTTTGTACGAAAGTTTTAGAAATTATTGTTAATTCTAAATGTTATATACACTAGATAATAAATGGTTATAATAAAGCGTTCAAATGAAATTCACACACATTAAAAAAAATATTGCAGCGTAAATGAATTGAATAGTAAATTACAATCTTTAAAAATATAAATTTCTGGGAAACATATAAATTTCACAGATTTTTGACATTGTTCAGTAAATTAGAAACTTCAAATAACTAATACTTATATTTATTTATATTTCTACATTAAGATTTATTTACAATTTAGTCGCAATACATACAACGCGTTTCAAAAACATATTACTTTTTTTTTCCTTTTATTGTTTTTGTTTTCTTTTCTTTTTTATTAATTTTTAATTCTAATTTTTGCTTTTGTTCGTCGCTTACTTTTCTTCTTTTTGTTGAGACAACTTCCGTTTTTCGAACTTTTTTGTTACCATGTTCTTCTTTTACATTCTTTGTTTTACTGACAACAGTTTTAATAGAAGTTGTTTTTAAAAATTTTTCACCAAAATGTTGCCCATTAGTAGTACAAAATTGCAATAAATGTTTAAAATCTTTTTCTTTTTCTTTCGTTATTCCTACCTTTTTAGCTAATGATATTTTCGACAAATCTACTTCACTGCTGTTTCTTAGTTTAATTGTAATTGGATTGCCATCATATTCGTAATACAAATCAATTTGTCCGTTAGGAAAATATACAATTCTAACAACTTTGCTTATTTTAATTACATTTTTCTGCAAGTCTTCGTCTTTCGCAAACAGTTTTTCATAATCTTTTACTTCGCACTGTGAAATAGCAACCATTTCGAATGGAGGATTTCTAGAATTTTTTATTAGTTGCACATAATCATTTTCTGTTTCAATTCTTTCTTGCTTTTTTTTCTTACTACCATACAAACCGAAATTTCGGTCACACTGGCAGTAGGAATGCCCTCTAACAGGAAATAAATTTTGGATTTCTAATTGCAATTTGTAAGATAAAAATGAAAAGAATTTCAAATTAATGTAATTTCGATTTTGACCTCCTGCAGCATCAGAAAATAAAAATATTTTATCGAAGACGTTTAGTTGTAGTTCTTTCCTTATCGCATACTCAACCATATTACATACGCTGTTGGCGCCCTTTTTTAAAATCCCTTCAAGGAAATGGAACATGTAACTTCGATCATTATCGAAAATGTGTACATTAAACAAATACATCCAAACTAAACGACGAAAAAATTGAGAATTAACTGGTAGTTTTGGCAATGGCAAGTTTTGACCAAAGTCAAATTCACATTTTAGTACATTTACAGTGGACTACATTGAATTTTTTAAGTTTTTATACTTTTCAACTTGCACGATATGTTCAAAATACTCATTTTCTCGTCCTTTGTTAGTTTCATAAGTAAAACAAAGATCACATACATCAGTACGTGGCAGACCAATAGAGAAATTCACAAAATGATTAAAATAATTAAAATATGTTGTTTTATCAATAGGAATAGCTTCACTCCCTGCTACAGCTGCATAAAAATCAAAAAAGGAAAAATAGAGTGAATGTAATGTTAACGATGTATCAAGAAAATAGTAAAGCTTTGAGCTTTCTCTAGTATAATGTGACTCAGAATGCGGAAGGCTTTTACAATGTTCCAGAATTAAAGTTTTGACATCTTCAGTTAGCTTTAACTTGTGATTATCTTGTTTTCCTCTATTATCAGACATCGTTTTGCCACTTACTATTTTGTCTTGAACCGTTTTTATTCTTCGTTCTCCAATTTGGAAAATACTGCAAACAAACTTTCGACAAATATCGATACTAGTGCTTTTGTAGTGACAATGAAATTGCCACTGTAAACGTTTTAATTCTTGTGTCGATTCTTTTCTTACAATCATATTTTCTAATATTGTATTCTGTACTTGAAAATCTCCACTGCGCCAACATTTATGAAACATACTTTTTTGCCATTCATGATCTACTTTTAAAAGACACTTTTTAGGACAACAATTTTTGATTTCTGTGAACGTCTTTTCAAGCACTTTCTTTCCACTAACAGATTCATATTCTAATCTCTATATAAAAGACGTTTGGAAAACATCATTTTATATATACGTAATAATGAAAAAATTTATTTTACAAAATTGATTACAGCTTCAATTTAAATGATTTGAAAATAGTGCATTTTGACACGGG
Source organism: Gastracanthus pulcherrimus (assembly GCA_949152435.1). Lineage (NCBI taxonomy): Eukaryota > Metazoa > Arthropoda > Insecta > Hymenoptera > Pteromalidae > Gastracanthus > Gastracanthus pulcherrimus. The sequence goes on from OX424576.1 coordinate 48,403,771, forward strand.
TGTGGAAGTTGATTAACGCATGGGATGCATAAGTAATTAAAATAATTAACCTCAAATTGTTTATTTACATAATATTTCACAACAGCATAAAAATTTAGAGAGTTCTTCGTTTTAATTAATTTCGAGTTTTATATACATGTCATTCAATCATATTTGCAACAGAAATTCTTTTTTATAACACGTCTTACGATATTTTACTTACCTTATTTTTACAACTTTTATTAATAGTTTTTTTCCATGCATGCTCATTTCTAATTCTTTTACGTCCTATATTGATCGACATTATGCTTATAATTTATTTAGCAAGTAAAACGTTTTTTAAAAAGATTAAAGAAATTAACAAATTTGTGAATAAATGCAGCTTGTAAACGAACAAGAAAATCAGTGTGATTTCAATGCGAAACGAGTTCGACTTTGTTTTGTTTATTTCAGGATAACTTTTATCATGTTTCTTAAATTATTTCTTATTCTATGACTGACATACACTGAGCGTCATGTATCGCGCAGACCCGCTAATGTTCGCGCGCATCGTGCAAGTTTGGCAAAATCGCTCTATCTTTGCCACTTTTCATCCAATTCATCTGAAATTTTATGAGAAACTTCTTCAAATGTTAACAAACAAATGTCTCGTTGAAAGTTAGTTGAGTCTTAAACTTCCCTCGATACTTTTTTTCGTTGAACATACTTAACCATACACAGAGAAAATTTTCTAATAAAAATTATAACGAAATTCAGGGTAAAAATTACCGTAAATAACTATAAAGCTGGGACACTCCTACTTTCTGGCACTTTTTACTGATATTTTACTATAAAATTTACCTCATTGACTACAAATTTTACTGCACAGACTATAAATTTTACCGCACTGAATGGTAAAATTTGCCTGATTTGAGAAAAAGAAGACAGCTGATAAAGAAAACAACTGAGTGTGTACATATTTTAGGTTAACTCAAATATAAATGTGTATAATGTACTTATTTAAGTATTAATGATACTGCTACAACAATTGGAAGAAAATCCAGATTTTTAAAAAATATTTCGTACAAATTTTACCACAAATTTTAGTTTTCTCTAAGATTTATACAGGGAACTTTTACTCTACGGCAGGCAAATTTTACCCTTCAGTACGGTAAAATTTATCCTAAATATCAATAAAAACTGCCGGAAAGTTAGAGTGTCCCAGCTTTATAGTCATTCACGGTAATTTTTACTGCGAATTTCGTCATAATTTTTATTAGAAAATTCTCTCCGTGTATAAAAGGTAGCTCACTGGTTTGCAATTAAATTGTTGAATGAAAAATATTTAATATTTAACTATCTATCAGTTTATTAGCAGCGCAAGACTATTTTACGAGTCTATGCAAAAAATAAGCAAGATCCGTTCATATTTGTCGGAGCTGCAGCGAGCTAAGTTTAAAAAAAGTGGTGCAAATAAGATTTAAAATTTTGCCGTTTTTATTTTTTTTTTTCAAATATTAAACATTGTACAAACAAAGTATATATATAAAAAGTTGTCATTTTTGATCCTCTGCACGATACTATTTTTTAAATTTCATTTCCGTAAAATTGCAAATTTTGGTCACCATGACGTCAATTTTGATATAACGGCAGCCGGGCCGGGCGCTAAGGACGTTTTAGAATCGATGCCTTCAATTTCCTTAATTTATTTTTTACGTTTTTTGGATTATATTTATTTATGCGGGGGGGCTCCGCCCCCCCGAACCCCCCGTCTCCGCTCCCGACCCACCCCGCACCCTGCACCCTCCCCTATGTCGATGGCAGGTTTATGTAACTCGTGCTACAATAGTATATTACGATACATGTACGCTCGGGCGCTAACTACGCGCCGTGCAATTATGGGCCACTTAGGTCACATGTATCGTAATATACTATTTCCTTAATGATTGATTTATTCATTAATTATAAAAAATGGCGAATTTATGTCACACGAGCTATAAAATAGTATACGATACTCGTGGGTACTCGTACGATAAACGGCCTATGACACAACGTGAAATATCGCCCTCGCTCCGCTCGGGCACTAACTTCACGCCGTGCCGTAATAGGCCGTTTATGACACTTGTATCGTAATATACTATTAGAAGGGCCTGGACATATTTAAACTTGTTAAATTTAAATTTGCAATCCAGCAGGAGCATGCTTACACCCTGTCACAAAACAGCCATATTTGGTTCCGCTTCATAAGCATAACAAATCGCGTAATCCAAACATATGTTATAAAAGATATGCTATAAGTATACTATTTTACTATTTTTAGATTAAGTATACTTACGATTGTATAATTACAGCAAATTCAGGTAACAAAATTCGGAGCATTTGCCAGAGATTATAGCAACATCTCTATGTAATATTCTATGGCCAGGTACTAAGACAAACGAACAAGCACGTTAGATGGCCATTTAACTAATAACTGACCAGGCGGTCAGTTATCGGGCAAAAGCTATTTTCATATACCAGTACATAGCCAAGTTAATATTTATTGAAATAAATATCTAATTTTGCTTTTTATATCTATTGTAAATATTCTTAAGATTCTATAATCATATTTACTTAAGCAGAAATGCCTTTTATTAACATAATATCGTCTTAACAACTATGCCATTTTTCTTAGCCTTAGTGTAAGAAATCTGTTGAGATTCATGGTGCAGGTAACTACGATATTTCAGACAATTTTTTAATGCTTAAACCTCGAGTGGAGCTCGAGGCGAACTATAGTCTTCCAGCTAGCGGCAGTACTCGCCGCCTCACGCCCAGAGCTCATCTCCTTACATACATTTACCTTAATTTAGTCATTTTAAAAAATATTATTTGCTAAAAATTATCTTTTCTTATTAAATTAAGGGGACAAGTCACCTTTACTGTAAATACTTGATAATACCTTTATGTTAAGCCATGTAAAACCTCAAAATCTTGATCCTACGCGTCATAATAGACTGCCATTGTCAACACTTTATTTATTGGAGACACTTTGTACCGTGCACAATTCTATGTGACTCAGAGAATGAAATTTTGTATTCCAATGGTTATTTGATTTGTAAATTGTTTTGATAAGTATTAAAAAACTTTAACCGTGCATTTTTTCGTTTATGTTTTTTAGAAAACAATTTAATATTTCGAGAATTTCTATTAATAATTTTCAAACAATTAGTTAATTTTGGTGAAAAATCAATAAAAAAATTTTTAACGAAACAATGCAGGCTAAAGTTCTAATACATTGTAAAAGGAGTAAAATATCTAACGGACAAAAATTTCGTTCATCCGATCACGTACAATCGTGCATGCCGTAAACTGCCGTCAATAAATGAGGTATAAAAAGTGGTTATATATTGTGATGCGCACGATCAAGATTTTGATGACTTAACGAAAATTTTAAGACGGATTAATTTTTCAAAAAACAGTTTTATGAACTGATAAATTAATTTTTAGGGTTAAATTTTGCCTTGTCCCTTTAATGAAATATCTAGTATCTAAATTTGCAAATCTAGGGATATTTTAGTAATTTCTTTTTAAATTTAACATTTGTTTTTAATATTTATACTTGACAAAAATATTTCCACGAAGGAATAACAAAGATAGCATTGAAAAAGTTTTGATTCCTAACGTTCTCGACCATCTATCTAGACAGACATATAATTAGCATTATTCATTCAATTTTTTGAAAATAATTACAGCATTAAAAAAAATACTATATCCACTGTGACATTATTGTCAAAAAGTTATGATTATCAAACATCGGAAAAGCCTTAACTTATATGCAGCTATAAATGATATGTTTACTTATACATTACTATCATGTTTATGTACTTTAAGAAATTTTTTTTTATTTGTCTCCTAAAAATTCTGGAATTAAGAGATCTTCAACATCACCCCTACTGGAACTCCTAGCCCGGTTTTTATTAAATAAAGCGTTAAGATATGGCGGCTTACCTATTCGAATAATTCTGTACATTATAATAACGAAAAAATATTTTCTTCATGCTTTGATGGTGGACCAGTCCAGTTTCTTCCGATAGGTTGTGATGTGCTCGTCCCTTTTAACGCCGCAGATATATCTCACACACGAATTTTGTAACCGTTGCAGTTGTGTCTGTAGTTCTCCTGGTGCATCAATATATGCCAGAGAGCAGTAGTCGAGATGAGGCACAATCAGTGCACTGGCCAGCTGTTTAAGTAACGCCTCAGTGGTGCAGGATCGGAAGAATCTAAGGCCATATAAGACGCGATTTACGCGTTTAGTAACATAATCTACGTGAGGTTTCCATGATAATTTTGAGTCCATTACAACACTGAGGTTAGTTATAGTGTCCGAGAAATGCACGTACATACCGTTCTCCACCTCAATGCATGACAGATCAAGATCATTTAAAGAATTAATGTTATATATCGAGCCGAAGATAATTGCTTTAGTTTTGCCAACATTAAGACGAAGATCAGCAGCCGCCGCCCAACCGGACTCTGCACGCGCCGCTGCTGTCAAGCACGTGATGCCCTCTTGAAGTTCTTCTCTTGTTACGCGGACGGAAATTTGAAGGTCGTGAGCGTAAAGAATATGTCTGACACATTTGCAACCCAAGACGCCAGCTAGATCATTGATATAGATGCTGAAAAGCAGGGGCCCCAAAACCGGGCCCTGTGGGACTCCAAGATTGGTGGTGAGCCAATCTGACCGACTATTGGATTTAGTAGTTACTCTTTGCGCACGCCCTGTAATATAGGATTTAACCCATAGGATTACGCTACGAGAGAAGCCCATACTAATCAGCCTCTTGAAAACTCTAGTTGGGGAGATCGTATTGAGAGCTTTACTAAAGTCGAATAGTATCAAGATGGTCAAGAGTTTTTTCTTGATGTCGATTCCATCCCTAATGTCTTCAGTCAGTTTAAGTAAAGCGATTTGGGTGCTGTGATATTGTCTGAAACCAGTTTGGAGGGCATCAAGAACCTTGTTAGATGTTAAGTATTCTGTAATTTGTTCATGAACAATTTTCTTCAGGACTTTTGAGAGAAAGCTAAGTAGCGCTATTGGTCTAAAGTCGGATACAGTGGAAGATGTGCTTTCTTCCAAGTTCCTGGGAAAATTCCACTGGATAAAGAGGAATTGTATATATTGACATGATGAGGGCTAATCACCGGAAGAGCCTTAGCTACTATACTCTGCGGAATGCCGTCTTCTCCCGTTGCTTGCGAGGTGAAATGAGAGAAAGCGAGGACAACGTCTGCAGAAGTGACCTCCTTAAAAGTAAAGCCCTCATCACAAGCCGTCGCCACGACATGGTTCAAATCCCTCTCGCATTCACTTTGGTTGATTGATACCCTCGTAAAGCGAGTGTTAAGTTCATCAAGTGTAAAGCCGTGAAAATCCTCTCTAGTGTTTGGCAGGAGCCCAAGAGAGTGATGGTTTAGTGTGATATTCCGCTATTGCCGTCAATGTCATGTCGTAAGCTGTCACGTTTGCTGTACATGTGTGCAAGCTCAGCGTCCACTCATGGAGGTCTTACTTTATTTTTGGGAGTACAATATTTTAATGGTGCTACATCATTGATGACCTCCATGAGATTTTCGCCAAGACATGCTAGTCTCGTATCAACATCGACGTTCGCGTAATCGAGCGGCGACCAGTCACAAATAATTAGCTTTGTTAATAACTGATTTTGTTCTATGGATTTGAAGTCTCTATAGCTAAAAAATGAAGTGTATTTCTATAACAACATCGATTAGGTAATGATGGCTAGGAAAGGTCGGTGCTCGATTTCCAGCACTCAGTACTTTGCCATTTTCGTATACTAGTATGGTGTCAATCCATGTGTGAGATTCGCTGGTATGATGATGAGTCGCACCATGTTCTATTATTTTTCGCGATAGGTTATCTGCTTAGCGCCTCATAAATTTTGCATCGTCCAAAGTTGACAACAAGTTGGCATTTAAATATACCTAGAATAATTTTGTGACTAAAGTCACACGCACTCGATGTTAATTGCTCTACTAGGTCCGACCCTTTAAGAAAAGGGGTGTGCGGCGATCTGTATATTACCGCGACAAGCATTGGGGCCGAGTCGTCTTGATACACACTACGAATGAGTTACTCCGGAATATCCGGAGGATCCTCTCCCTCTTTTTGTAACGTGTTTGACCGAGCTAGCATTGTGGCTTTTGCACATACATGATAACTCCACCCCCGTGCTTGCTGCAATCCTGATGAATAATTGAGAAACCCTCTATTTGTACCAACTTATCATCAACGTCAGGGTCAAATGCGTCTAAGCAATCCGAAAGAGGCGGTAAGACGGACGAGCATGAAGATATTGTCGGATCTGTCTAATGTGCCCCTGTAACGAGGTCACATTCAAAAAACGCGCTCTCAATCCCCTGCAATTCTTTTCTTTAGCCCTGCGCGAATCTAGTCATTCTTGCGCCGATTCTTCGCTGGTAACTTTATCGCTAGTATGTACCTGATTCTGATTTTGAGTTACATTTTTAGACGCATCTTTTTCATACATTGACAAAATTGCTTGCAAATCGGCTGATATTGAAAAGGAATGTGACTTAGCATCGTCTCGCTTCTTTACCAGGAATATGCCCTGTCTGTACCAAACATATTTGAAATTAAGACTTTTAGCATACACTTTAAGATTATTAAATTTTGTGAAGGTGTCCCTATCGAGGAGTTCAGTTATTAAAATTCTTTCTTGTCACAGGCAGTCAGCAGTTTCCTGGTCAAGTAGCAACATGTCGATGTCTTTAGTATTGAAACTTGTAAAGTCTCTTTTAGTGCGCATTATATTATTAGTCAGTGCTTCACTAGAGATACTTATCACCCACGGAGAACGACGTCTTATGTTACTGGTAATGGTATTGTTAGTATTAGTGTTTTGATGAGTCGATTTGGGTGAGCTTAACAGGCGGGTGTGTACAGCATCTTCTCGTTTTATCGATGGAAGAACTGTGGCAAAAATGGCATACGCAATGTTACTACGTTTATCTTCATCCTCGCAATCACACAAACTTGAAATAATTAAATTGTCATTCTTACACGCAGTACCCCATGCGAATCACTACCCCGCGTGCTACGCTCGACTGTGTTGTCGCTGCTAACTGCAGTTCCGTTATCGGTGTCGCTACTAATTTCGTCGGCATCACCGATGGGATTACCATCAGTAAAATAATTCAATCTACTAACATTATTATTATTAATATTATTATTGTTGTAGTTAACAATAGTACTATTAGTGATAGTTTTATCGACCATGGTTGTTACATTATTAAGTAAATTTGAAAGATGATCTTTTAAAATCATATTTTCCTGCAATAGTAGTAAGTTATTATTGTGCAACCCTTCCAGCTGTTCGGTTTGCACGACAATATGATTTTCCAGCGATGTAACCTTATTTGTTAGATCTTTAATCGACTGTTCCATTGCTGGTATGGCAGACGACGAAGAAACAATAACATCAAGCTCATTCGCTATGAGAGTCTCTAGATTACTTACTGTATTACGAAGATACTCCACTTGATTATCTAAATAATCAACCATGGACGATGAAATTGTACATCTTTGAGCTGTACTTGCATCTAGTAGCGCAGAACTAGTCCCGAAAAAGGCCGCGCCGTCTTTAGTTGGTGTAGATGTTAGTAGAAATTCCTCGCTCGTTGACTTCCTATGGAGATTTATCGCCGTCACACCTACAACCTGCTGTATAGCTGCTGGTGCGAGCATGTGAGCCGATTGAATCTGGCTACCGCGTAGTCTGGACTGTTCGAGCGCTAGACGCTCCCGCTCCCCTCCCTCGTCGGAGTTGGCACTAGAGGTACACAGTCCAACTGGAGGTGGCAACCGCTGTGTAGAGCTGCGGGGTGTGGTGATGACTATTATTGCATCATTCGAAAACTGTTGCGTCTTCGGGGCGACGATGAGTTTTGGTGAGCTGCGCGACGTGTTGGGGGCAGCCATTGTGTTATCTATCGTTTGCTGTGATTTAATAGTTGATGTATCGACCGGTTTGATGTTGTTGCCCGCCTTGTTTCTATTTTGCTCTCTCTCTCTCTCTGCTTCTCTCTCTCTCTCTCTCTCTCTCTCTCTCTCTCTCAAAGGTTTCAGTGTCATCTACTTTATCAGACTTTCGCCCAATAGCACTATTGAGCTTTCTCTCGAAGGTGCTGGAGAATATAGTACACAACCAGATTACCGATTTCTTAAGATCCAAAAATATCTTGGATCCTCTGCAAACCGGTTTCAGACAGCATCGCAGCACCCAGACAACTCTACTAAAACTAACCGAGGACATACGAACTGGGATTAACGACAATAAGAAACTAATGACTATACTGCTACTGTTCGACTTTAGTAAGGCGTTTAACACTATATCACCATCTAAATTACTTCGTAAGCTGATACGCATGGGTTTTTCCAGGAGTGTTCTTCTGTGGATCAAATCATACATTTTTGGTCGCAGGCAAAATGTCATAACTGACAACAACGGGGAATCTGATTGGCTAACCACCAATCTAGGTGTGCCACAGGGTTCAGTCTTGGGGCCCTTGCTATTCAGTCTTTATATCAATGACTTACAAGACGTACTGACTGGTGGTGATGTTAAACACTTGCTATACGCGGACGACTTGCAAACTTACACTCAAGTGACATGGCGAGATCTTCATGTGGGTATCAGATGCATGTCGGCTGTTGCGCGGCAGTGTCGGAGTGGGCCGAAGCATCCGGACTGCGACTCAATGTCGGCAAAACAAAAGCGATCATTTTCGGCTCCGAGCACAACATCAATCGGTTGCAGAATCTTGGTTTGCCCGGCATTGGGTTTCAGAAAGGTGTACATGTGCCTTTCTCTGACTCGGTCACAAACCTTGGTGTTGTCATGGACTCTAAACTCACGTGGAAACTGCAGGTTGATGCAGTTGGAAAAAAGGTAAATCGTGCTCTTTACAGCCAACGATTTTTTAGTTCATGCACAACTCAGGCGTTGAGAAAGCAGCTTGCATGCGCGCTGGTAGTGCCACATTTAGATTATTGTTCCGTGGTTCACCTTGATGTGTCTGATGAGCTCGAGACGAAGTTGCAACGGCTTCAAAATTCATGTGTGAGATACATATGTGGTGTTAGAAGGGATGAGCACATCACTCCTCACAGGAAATATCTTGGCTGGCTTACAGTAAAGGAAAGAAGAGCATACTTTGCGGGGTTATTATTGTATAGGGCAATAAATATGGGACAACCTCCGTACCTTGCGGCTCTCTTTGGTAAAAACACAGCTAGGACTTCCAGTAGGAGCGATGTGAAAGAGCTTTCGGTTCCGGGATCGCGGACTGATAAGGGTCTCTATTCGTTTAGAGCCCAAGGTTCGCGATTCTGGAACTCCCTCCCCTGCAGTGTGAGGTATCTGCCGTCCTTATGTAAATTTAAAACGGCGTTAGGCAGGCACCTCAGTCAACTGCACGGTGATTAAGTTGACATTTTTTCATGATGACGGAGAATTCATATACATGGGTAGTTATTTATTTATTTATTGACTTATTTATTTATTTATTTATTTAATTATTTATTTATTTAATTATTTCATTATTTATTTATTTATTTATTTATTTATTTATTTATTTATTTATTTATTTATTTATTTATTTATTTATTTATTTATTTATTTATTTATTTATTTATTTATTTATTTATTTATTTATTTATTTATTTATTTATTTATTTATTTATTTATTTATTTATTTATTTATTTATTTATTTATTTATTTATTTATTTATTTATTTATTTATTTATTTATTTATTTATTTATTTATTTATTTATTTATTTATTTATTTATTTATTTATTTATTTATTTATTTATTTATTTATTTATTTATTTATTTATTTATTTATTTATTTATTTATTTATTTATTTATTTATTTATTTATTTATTTATTTATTTATTTATTTATTTATTTATTTATTTATTTATTTATTTATTTATTTATTTATTTATTTATTTATTTATTTATTTATTTATTTATTTATTTATTTATTTATTTATTTATTTATTTATTTATTTATTTATTTATTTATTTATTTATTTATTTATTTATTTATTTATTTATTTATTTATTTATTTATTTATTTATTTATTTATTTATTTATTTATTTATTTATTTATTTATTTATTTATTTATTTATTTATTTATTTATTTATTTATTTATTTATTTATTTATTTATTTATTTATTTATTTATTTATTTATTTATTTATTTATTTATTTATTTATTTATTTATTTATTTATTTATTTATTTATTTATTTATTTATTTATTTATTTATTTATTTATTTATTTATTTATTTATTTATTTATTTATTTATTTATTTATTTATTTATTTATTTATTTATTTATTTATTTATTTATTTATTTATTTATTTATTTATTTATTTATTTATTTATTTATTTATTTATTTATTTATTTATTTATTTATTTATTTATTTATTTATTTATTTATTTATTTATTTATTTATTTATTTATTTATTTATTTATTTATTTATTTATTTATTTATTTATTTATTTATTTATTTATTTATTTATTTATTTATTTATTTATTTATTTATTTATTTATTTATTTATTTATTTATTTATTTATTTATTTATTTATTTATTTATTTATTTATTTATTTATTTATTTATTTATTTATTTATTTATTTATTTATTTATTTATTTATTTATTTATTTATTTATTTATTTATTTATTTATTTATTTATTTATTTATTTATTTATTTATTTATTTATTTATTTATTTATTTATTTATTTATTTATTTATTTATTTATTTATTTATTTATTTATTTATTTATTTATTTATTTATTTATTTATTTATTTATTTATTTATTTATTTATTTATTTATTTATTTATTTATTTATTTATTTATTTATTTATTTATTTATTTATTTATTTATTTATTTATTTATTTATTTATTTATTTATTTATTTATTTATTTATTTATTTATTTATTTATTTATTTATTTATTTATTTATTTATTTATTTATTTATTTATTTATTTATTTATTTATTTATTTATTTATTTATTTATTTATTTATTTATTTATTTATTTATTTATTTATTTATTTATTTATTTATTTATTTATTTATTTATTTATTTATTTATTTATTTATTTATTTATTTATTTATTTATTTATTTATTTATTTATTAATTGTATCTTTTTTTTTTTTTTTAATTTATCCGTTCTCCCGTGTTTTGTATTCTTAGTCGTGAAATATGTTGTAATGTACAAAATATAAAGAGTATATTTTAATAAAGAGTAAATTTATCTGCGTGTGTGATGAGTGTATGTATCGGCTGAATTGTAATTGTTTTTAAATTGTGACGTGATGGATGTACGTGTATGCAAGAATGAGTAGACTTTCAGAAATTGTTATGGAACTGTGATATAAACAAACTGTGATATTAGATAATGACAAATTTGTGCAACAACTTTTTATATTTATACACTGACGAACTGTGATAGTGATCAAAGACTTAATGTAATGACAAAATAACAATTTTTATGTAATGTATTTTTGCCAAAATTGACATATAAATCGTATATCTATCTATCTATCTATCTATCTCACTGTCTCTCTCTCTCTCTGTCTCTCTCTTTCTTTCTCTCTCACTGTTTCTCTCTCTCTGTCTCTCTCTCTCTCTCTGCCTCTCTCTTTCTTTCTCTCTCTCTCTCTCTCTCTCTCTCTGTCTCTCTCTCTCTCTCTGGTACACGGGTAAGTTCGTTAGACGCGTCGCTCCGTCTTTACGACCTTTTTTCATCAGATATACTGCCTTGTACGAGGCGAGATTTTTTCCAGAGTGAACTTAACCACGCTGGCTTTCGCTTTATACAATTACAAGCGATGCCGACCTCACCACTGAGCCAGACATTTGCATTTTTTGCACGCCAAAAACACGGACTTCGCCGCCTCTTCCGCCGCCATGCTGACCGGTCATTGTCGCTGCTGCTGACTATCGTCCTGACCGTCACCACCCAGCCATAGCCACCTAAACAGCTTCGCAGAGCCAATTGCTACATTGCGCCTATCACCACACACACCTGTTCATCGCATCTGTTCTCGATCGGCGAGTGACGTGTTCAGTGACTGTGCAAGTACCAGCACACATAAACTGAGTACAAAACTGCGGCCCTAGCCATAAGTGTATGTGTGTGCGAAATTGTGCTAAATCCCTACATATTCGTACGCGCATTCATCTCCGTGCATACTAATTGCGTGTCATAGTGCATTGTTTATGCGTATTACAGTTGCAGCTAGAATCATTCGTGGTAAACCTGTCAATTGTCCAACGTGCGCATGCCCCGCGGCCATCGTGACTTGCGTTGCGTGGTGCGATCTCGCGCGAGTCGGTAATTAGAATTTCGCACGTGGTACTTTAAATTTCCACGAACAGGTGGCGTTATACTAATTACTTCTTATGTACCGACTCTTAGTGACGTATCGCAACTACGAGTCGCAGCTTTGTTTCGTTCCGTGAGCGAGTTCATTGTGCCATTCTGCGCTAACAATTCGTGCCTGCAATGAGCAGATCATGCAAAAGTCCGCGTGCAGCAAGTGCAATGCGCCACTAAATCGCCGCGATATCGCGTTACAGTGCAGCTTCTGCAAGACACTCTACCACAAAGACTGCTGTGCTCTAGAGTGGTATACAGCCCCAAACATCATATTTTGTTGCGCGTCGGACCGATCAGCTGTTTTTACTACACCTACGCAACCACTACTCCCCCCGTAACCACTACTCCCCCTGCCTCTCTCTAATCCAGGTTCCCTCAAGCGCTCAGCCATCTCCCCTCCCTAGTCATCCAACACGTCGCGTAGCAAACAGCACCGCACTACGACTTTTCTCACGCCAGCTGCTTCAACAAAAATACTAACACCGCGTCGTTTGATTCAGCCACAGTCGTTCACAGCACCCACAAATATGTCCGATCCAGATGCTCCTGCATATTTTCGTACCTTTTTAAACGAATTCCGGAAAGCTAACTCCGAGAACAAGACAGCACTTGAAAAGAATGCCGCTGAAATTAAAAATCTTGCGACCCGCGTCAGTGCCCTAGAGAGCAAATTTCAAGAAGTAGACGTTAAGCACACTACCGAACTCAATGTTTTAAGGTCCGAGATCGCCGCCGTTTCTCAGAAATGCACTCTGGAAGACCCGTGCGAAATACGAATTTCTGGTATCCCCGTTATTGCCGATGCCCAACCACCTCAACTAGCCGAAAAAGTACTCTCCGCAATTGGGTTCGCCAACCTCATGTTCCACTCACTCGAGATGCGACCGTGGCCCGGCAAGGCACATCTAGAGCAGCCCGGCAGTTCGACTAACGATTTAGGCGGCGTTTCCGTGCCTCCTCCCGCTCAAGCCTTCCTAATTAAGTTTACGTCACCAACCATACGAGATGCAGTTCTAAAGAAAGCGAGCAGCCTAAAAAATACAAACGCGCAAACCATCTTCGGAGTCGGCGGCAAAGGCAAAGTCTACATAAGCCCTGTGTGGCCCAAGCCCGTATATATACTTTATAGTAAAGCACGCTCCGCTACGACCGACCAATCGTGAAAAACTTGGTCGTTTGCATGCGACAAACACGAAACTCACCTCTCATCCCTGTTTATGACGAGGCCGACCTCGCGGCGCTCGAGCCCTTGCCCGAGACCTTAGCTGCGCCCACAACTGCATGACAGTCTCTAGCTCGGTCGGTGACAGCACGAAATCGTGATTTCTTACGAATTGGCCACATTAATGCTAACAGACTGAACACTCCAGCCCACTTCGCCCTTATAGAGCAGCATTGTTACGCTCGTGCGTACGACATTCTCGCCGTGACTGAAACCTTTTTGGTAGAAAATGAGCCGGATGCTCACCTAGCGATCGACAAGCTTAACCTCTTTAGAGTGGACCGCGATGGGAAAGCAGGTGGAGGCGTCGGATTATATGTGCATGATAATTACAAAGTAAAAATATTAGCGCAATCTAACCTATATACGATAATACGCCCGAATTTCTTATATGTGAATTAATAAACACTTCTATAAAAATACTTGTAGCTGTTGTTTATCGGCGCCCCTCTGCAGCATATCCTATGCACTTCTTCAATTGTCTCTCCACCTACCTCCCACATTACACAAACGTTATCGTCACAGGCGACTTTAACATCAACATGGCCGTCCCAAACGCCGCTTCCAACCACCTAAGCGCCCTTATAGAATCGCACTCCCTTTCTCTAGTCCCGTCCGAACCCACCCATCACACCAATCGCTCCCACACATGGCTTGACCTATTCGTGGTCAAGGACCTCTCTTCAGTCCAATCACTGACCAAATCTGAGGCTCCTTTTATTGCAGGCCACGACTTCATCGAAATTGACATTTGCTGCACCAAACCTCCAACCTTCACTAAGGTTATACGCACGAGAAACCTAAAAAACATCGACCACGAAACACTAATTTCCTTACTACGTACCAACCTCGCGCGGGTCTCCCGCTCACCCCCCTTCGCTTCCAACTCATTTCTCACCACGTCACCCTCTTCCTGCCTCATCCTCGGACCCAATTCACATAACATCAACGAATCCGAGCGGAACCTAACTACCGCTCTCGTTGCAGCTTATGACGCCGTCGCACCACTTCGCTCGATAACAATTTCGTCGAAGCATAAACCATGGATCTCACCTACTATACGAGCTCGAATGAAACAACGCGACCGCGCATATAAGATTTCTCGCACCACCGGCCAACAACCCGACCGCACAAGGTTCGAAACTTTACGTGCAGAGGTTAGTAACGCTCTCGACACCGCGAAAAATACGTTCTTAGAAACGAAACTCGTCAACTCGCCTGACTCTAAATCGAAGTGGCGCGAGCTGCGACACATGGGGATGTCGGCGTCGAATTTGCCATCCCCATTCCTATACTTCGACCCCGCGACCTTAAACAGGCACTATGCCTCCACCGTGAGTCACTCTCTCCCCTTATCAGAGACCGATTATCAAAAGGTCAGGGACACTCTCTTTAATACTAACATTTCCACTCACTTCGACTTCTCTCCGGTTACACAAAATGAGGTTAAGAATGCGTTATTCAACTCATCATCTAAAGGCTCAGGCCTTGATGGAATGTCAGTGGAAATGCTAAAGGCTCTACTACCCGAATTACTGGGCCCCCTTACCGACCTTTGCAACTCGTCTCTCAACAGCGCCTCGTCTCCGTCTTTTTGGAAGAAGGCACTCTTAGTACCACTCTCCAAGACTAAAACCCCCAGCTCACCCTCTGACACACGGCCGATCGCTCAGCTGCCAAAACTTTCGAAAGTCGTAGAGCGCGTCGTGCACAAACAGCTTCTCGGGTACCTCGAGGTCAACAGACTTCTTGATCCACGACAAGCAGGGTACAGGTCGGGTCATAGCACCCAGACAGCACTTCTAGGCGTACTTGATGACGTCAGACACGCGATAGACAAACGCATGCTCACTATACTAGTGCTATTCGACTTCTCCAAGGCGTTCGATTTCATACCGCATGCCTTGCTTCTGGCTAAACTACGAGCATTAAACGCGTCGGATCGGGTCCTGCGATGGTTTTTTAACTACCTTGCCGATCGCCTTCAAGCAGTCATCGATGATGGCGGCTCCATCTCGGAATGGCTTAGTGCTGCTTCCGGCGTCCCGCAGGGCAGTGTACTTGGTGCGCTTCTTTTTGCGATATTTATAAATGATCTTTCAAGCGTGATTAGGCTCGCCAAGTACATGATTTTTGCAGACGACACGCAACTGTACCTTCACTGCTACCCGTCTGATCTCTTAGAAGCCCTTGGCTCTTTGAACCGCGATGCTCAAGCAGTGGCTCAGTGGGCGAGAGACAACGGTCTCAAACTTAACCTCGCCAAGACTAAGGTAATGATACTCGGCAGCCAAGCCTACATCAACACTATAAATTTAGCCCACATTCCTAAATTATCCGTGGACGGTCATTTGCTGGAATACGTGTCTCAAGCACGCAACCTCGGGGTCTGGATCACGCCCACCCTCGATTGGCAACTGCACGCTAGACACGTCACTAGGAAAGTCTATGGCGCTCTTTACGTGCTTAAATTCTACAGACGCGCCCTTTCAAAGCACATAAAAAAGCACCTTGTAGAAAGCCTGATTTTTCCGAGTTTTGACTACGCGTGCGTTGTCTACAGCGACCTTGACGCAACTCGCCGTCTCAAGTTGCAACGCACTCAGAACGCATGCGTCCGGTTCGTAGTAGGTAACATCCCTCGGCGAGCTCACGTCACCCCTTTTCGGCTCGAGCTAGGTTGGCTTTCGGCACAGCGCCGCCGTGAATACTTCAGCGGCTCGCTCGCCTACTCGGTAATTTCTAACGAAAGACCTGAGTATCTGGCTACGCGTTTCACCCGACTGGACGTTGACCTCTCCCTCCGTCGCTCTGAGAGGAACCCACCGCAAGTACTCCTTTACCCTGCTCCACGTACTGAAGCTTTTAAGCAATCTTTCTGCATTCAAGCATCAGTCTTGCTAAATTCCCTCTCAGTGATTGTCTTTTCATCACACCTATTGGGTTCTTTCAGATCGTCGCTCAAGAATGCTCTCTTAGAGCGTGACGTCATGGACTGGGAAGAGCGTGTCCGCGCCGAAGGCCTGCCTTCCGCCCCCGAGCGACTCCGCACACGCGAACCAATATTATGCGCACGTCGTTAATTCTACATTGCTTAATTCTACACTGTGAATGTACATATAAGTTTGGTAGTCTAAGATAAGATAAGTTAACTAACAAACCGCGGCGTAAATAAGAGAGCACCGTTATTTATGTACCTCTACCTATCAGCATTTTTATTAATAATTAAGCACTTCGATTGTAACTGTATAATTAACTGTAAAATATAAACCTGTAATTCAGCTAGCACCAGACGGGGTTCTACCCCAAGGTGTCAAATAAAGTCAAATCAATTCAAATCAAATCTCTCTCTTCCGTACTAGTGTGCGATCTAATCTGCTGCCTTGTATAATTAAGAGAAAGAGAGATAGAGAGAGAGAGAGAGAGAGAGAGAGAGAGAGAGAGAGAGAGAGAGAGAGA
This sequence comes from Gastracanthus pulcherrimus, assembly GCA_949152435.1. Taxonomy (NCBI): domain Eukaryota; kingdom Metazoa; phylum Arthropoda; class Insecta; order Hymenoptera; family Pteromalidae; genus Gastracanthus; species Gastracanthus pulcherrimus. Next base: position 48,420,917 of record OX424576.1, read on the forward strand.
GAGAGAATGTGGGTATGGATGTGTGTATATGTAAGTGTGGGAGAATCCACCTCACCGACCGATAACCGCAGTTGTCTGCCGTCGGTATGGAGCTGCAAGATGGCGGCGAGCGCGAGCCTGACCCTCCTCCGTTAAATGGAGACCCCTCAGTGAATGCGATTGACAAATTTTCTTCCGCAAAAAAGTGTGAGGTATGAACCGAGATTTGAACCCAGATCGCCAGCGTGGAAATCTGAGCACTAATCCACTGAGCCACTGGGGCTCTGTCTTCTCTATGCGTGAACGTGGGTATATGCACACGTATTTGTATGTGTGAGAGTGTGATGACCAGTGGTATTATCAATCAACAAAGGGCGGTAAATTAAAATTTTTTTCTCATTACCGACCATTTGTTAATAGAGAATAAATTCTAATTATTGATACCTACAGACGGCGCTGCAAAATGGCGGTAAATTTAAATTTCTCACATTGAAGCGAAATATTCAAGTTGGGACTTATCAACTGATGGCAATAGTTGTCCGTTGAAAATATGAGAAGATGGTGAAAAGTTTTATAAATCAACAAGTACATTAGTATATGTACCCTGCATCACTCAATGCCTTGACGATAAAGTTAACTTACTCATTATGAATTCCACGTGGATTTTTAGCCATAATTACTCGGAGACGATCGACTAACTCATTAGGATCATCCTAATCATCAAATCCGTATTCTCGATCTCTCTTTCTTCTCCAATTCTCGTATGAATCATATATATATATATATCATATATATATACGAGTCTCTGCATATGAATCTCTTCCATGCACTTATGACAGTAGTAATATGATTGCTACTACTTCACCAATATTACAATCGCATTTTGTTTCTAGATTCGAAGGACAATAATATATATATATATATATATATATATATATATATATATATATATATATATATATATATAAATATATATATATATATGTATATATATATATATATATATATATATATATTATTGTCCTTCGAATCTAGAAACAAAATGCGATTGTAATATTGGTGAAGTAGTAGCAATCATATTACTACTGTCATAAGTGCATGGAAGAGATTCATATGCAGAGACTCGTGGAGAATTGCTAGGCAGAGATACTTCATGCACCTCACTACTTTCATCGGAAGTCTCGCAATTTTGATTGAAATTGTAAATCGTCTCTTCTAGAGTCTCAAGATTTATTATTGACTTGATAGGTGAGGGTTCATTCTGCAGCATACGTCTTTTCACCTTGATCATATCAAGACGATGATCACCCTTCTGTATATCAGATGTATCGTCGGACAATTCTGTAGAAGATGTATTACTATGTTGAAATTCATTTCTACTCTTGCACTGGTGAATGGAGTCAGTCGTAGATTCTTTCTTCTCAAAACGATAACCATCTTTATCAGTAGACTGGAACATTGGAGCAATAAACTAATTGAATTTATTACTTTTCAAAGTACAAATCGATTCATCTGCACGGTATCGTATTCTATGAGCGCTCATGGCTTTGACTATATTATGATAGTTTGTAATGTCTGCAGAACTGATAGATTTTCATTCGGGACTTCTTTGAAGAGTAATTCAACCAATCCTTTAGTTACAGGATATCTTATATCGTTTACTTTGACGCAATTATCTTCAAAGTCAAAAGATGAATTACCAAGTAACAGCTCATTCCCTTGTTTATAAACTTCATATACGTTATCGAGATAACTTTTACAATTAACATTAAGTTTCCAGATATATTTATCAATGAGAGTAACAGTCTTCTCATTGCTGAATGAAAGATGTCTAAGAGAATTATCAATACCTTCAGTTTTATTAGACTCACTAATGTTCCCTGACATCATACAATTGACTCCTCTATATATAAAGATGTTATCAAGCGGATAGATGATTTGCTTGAAAAAATCAGTTTCGATATTTGATTTACTCTGTCTTAGAGAATTACGTTTTTGCATTATACTTTCACGTGTTTTACGAAGAAAATCTTCTTGTAGGTCTTCCATGTTGTCGCTTTAACAGCTCACGGTCGAATTTATTTATAGCAAATCCATATGTGACGTAAAGTGCGACTCTGTACCATAAAGTGCGACTCTGTAGCATAATGTGCGACTCTATAGCATAAAAATAGTCTATGACATAAATTTTTCACTCTGTGATTTAACAGTAGAATCTATTTACATTTCGCCTTTATCAATCCGACTATTGTGAGAACTGTCGAATCCCAACTATTTGACGTATACTTGGTTTCCACGTTTCTTGAGAACTTTTTCTACTAGGTATACATCAGGATACTTAGCTTTTAAAAGTTTTTGCTCGGAGAATCCACCAGTTATGGGTTGACTTTGACAGGCTGGCAGATGGTAAGTCACAGGATTCGTATCGCGATTCTATTCACAGTAAACATCTCAGTGGATCAGTTGGGTGTGTAGCCCTTCTCGAATAATTGTTTAGCTTTGCTCACACGTACTTTATCACCAACCTTGAATTTTAGCCACTTCTTCTTCATCTATTGACTCTTAAATCGTTTCAGAACTTGAGCCTGATTGGTAGCAGAGCCTTCATTAGGTTTCATGCGAATAGTTCGATGTTTACTGTCATTATACTTGTTCAGTAAATCAGACAAGATATTGAGCCACTTATAGTTTCCTTGCAGACTGAACTTTATCCACATCTTGTTTTTTAGAGTACGATTGAAGCGTTCGCAAATGGATGCTTTGAGATTGCTGTACGTTGAGTAAAGATTGATCTTGTAGTGTCTCATGAGGTTCTGAAAGTTCGTATCGTAGAACTTCTTACCTCCGTCTGTATGAAAATTTTTCGGTACTCTACCTTAACGCAATACAGACTTTATGGCTGCTGCAACTTCCTCTCCAGTTTTTCGCTTGACTGGTACAGCTCATGCAAACTTGGGGAATAGATCTATGATGGTAAGCATGCATCTGGAGCCTTCGTTCTCTCGAGCATAAGGCTGCATCTCCAACAAATCTGCTTGCCAAGTTTCATCCATTCCTCATACATCGTACTTTCGACGTGGATAATTGCGTCGAGCAGGTTTATGATGCTCCTCCACCAATACTGTTTTCTGATGAATCATCATTATTTAGAGTCTCTGTCTTCTGTAATATTTGACTGTGAGATTTGAAATAACATATCATACAACGTTTGAAGAGCTTCATCAATTCTCTTAATTTTATTTCCGTATTCCTCCTTGAAACCCTTAAGCTCCGATTTTACATCATCGAGTTCAGATCTTAAACCAAAAGTAACTTGGTATAAGCTCCAAATTTCTGATTTAATCAAACTTTGTAGGGAGATTAAGTTGACGGCGTCACTCAGCTGTTGAGCAATGGTATCGTTGTTCAGTCTTTTGTTTTCCAAGTCGTACTGACCATCAACTGTGATTTTCTGGCCGTTGCCAGGAGGACCTTGACTTCCCTCGCTTCGTTTAAGATTACGTCCGAACACGTCGACACTCATATTGATAATGAGTAAAGTATACGCAACAGTTCAATATATATACCCTGCTTTGCGGAGCTCTTCTATGATCGAATGGATTTCATTCACGTGACTTGGATTACCAGATGATTGTTCAGCTATGACTAATCGAAGATGACCGGCAAGTTCATTGGGATCGCCCTAGTACATGTAATTCATCCTGATGTCTCTTCTAGCAATTTTGTATTGCGGTAATCCTTTACCAACTTTCTTGAAGGACTCAGATAGTAAAGGAGCAATAATATTAATTTTTAACACACCCAGCCATAAAGTACGTACTTTTTCCCCGCCGCGCCGGGAAAAAGGCGCTACGTTAAATCCCTACCCCTACTCTAGTCCCTGCTGCGACGCGCATGTGCCCTCCCCTTCGGCTCGGGCACAAACAGCGCGCGGCGGCGGGAACTAGCGTGAGGTTAGGAAATTAATATGTAGCACTATTTTCCCTCTTCGGCGGTGAACGAGTACGAACTTTTTGGTAGGTACGTTAAAAAATCGTATATTGCACGCATGAATAAAGTGAGCCAACGATTGCCAGCGTATGTGACGCCTTCGCTCCGCTCGGGCGCCAAACCACACGCAGGCATTTAATGGCTCACTTTAGTCCCTAGGTGCATAATATACTAGAATTTATTGCTATTGTGAGGACATACAGTCTCATCATTCTTGTAACGTTTTTTGTGAGCGCTAGTTGATTCGAGAATATTGCGATAGTTTTGTAAATCATTTTGCTTCACAAGCTTTCCATTGGGATGTCTCGAGATAAGTAACTGCAACAACCCAGGGGTCATTGGATATCCTATGTCCTTTACCTTGATCCACTTATCTTCAAAGTATATTGGTGAGTCACCAATTATGTAACCATCATAATCATCATCTTTACGTACTCCGTAAATTTTATCTAAATTATTTTCTCGATCAAGCATGAGAATATACTTGTCGGTAGATACAGTTTCTTTCTCTTCTTCATCATCAGGTGTTTCGAACGAGATTTCATGAGCATTCGAAGTATTCTGTAGAGTCTCATCAAAACTATCATCGGCTTTATAATTTTTGTCTGATACGTCACTCGCGTCTGACTCATCTACCATTTAAAAGGTTTTTTCAAACAATATATGTTTATTTCTAGTCTTACATTTTTCAGATATAGTTACAAGCTTTTCAAGTGGATCGACTATTAGTTTGACTGTTTCATCCATAAATGTTTAAGTGCATCTTGTGCTTTGACAAGTTGACTAAGAGTTCTTGTTGATGCTTAAGCAGCTCACGGTAGAATTATAATTAATGCTATGTATGCGTTAAGTTTATAGCAAAACAGTCAAAGCTCTTTCGATACCTGCATTGATTGATAGCGCCATCTTTGTCAATAAATAGAAATCCGTACTTATCACCTCTCCAACACTTTGAATACAATTCCTTGAATTGTATGAACGTCATGTCAGAATTGATATGATCATTGTATAAATGTTTCAAATTCATATCATCTTGTCGGAAAATTACCAACAGATTGATGTTATCTCTCACGAGATGTTTCGGAATGCGAGCATAAAACTGACAGAGATAGAAGCAGTCAACTTTCTTATGTCTTTCTGTACAAAAGTATGCTGTTATGTTGTTTTGTTTTTCACAAGCCACATCGTCGAATATCATTATTGAGTTAGGAAGCGCTTTATCAGGAGATACGACTTTTTCATGATCACTAAAAGGAAAGTATTGTATAGTCCATCCAAGGGTTCCAACATATCTTTTAGGAATTTGTACTTTGACTTATTGAGTGACTTGGAGTATACGTAGACATTTTCAAATCTAAGTAGATTAGGATACGTTATGAGTATTAATAGTCTGTTGGTCTTACCACAATTCGATGGTCTGCAAAATACTGCTCGTATACTGTCTGGGAGTAAGTCTTGTGATGCTTTACTTTTTTGTTCTGCTCTCCAATAGTGTCAAAATTTTCTATCGGAAGCTTGACAGATTGTTTCTTGGGACTCATGTTCACTGTAGAAGGTGACGATTTCAACTGACCTTTAGGGAATAAATAGGAAGCTTATATACCCTCAGTATCAGTTACAATCAGACCTTCAAAGCGTCATGATCGTTTGCAAGCTACGATGAGGTCACGGTTTCGTCAACAAATTAATCAATAAACTACCATTTGAAGTTCACTTGCCCGGGTATCAGTACTGCGGTCCAGGTACTAAATTACGCAAACCACTTACTCCAGGTGATTCTGGAATCAATCCTCTTGACTCAGCCTGTAAGGAGGGAGCACGATATAGCGTATTCGAAGAAACGTGAGAATATTGAGGTTAGGAACGTCGCTGATAGAGTTTAAGCTAATTTAATAATAATTGATGAATCTATGAATCTAAAATCTAAACTTGGAATGGGAATAAAAGAGAAGAAGAAATCATTAATTTGTTTAAAAAAGATAGTGAAGGCTACTTCCAAATCGGTTGTTCCAAGCAAAAGCCTGCGAAAAGTCATTCTTTCTGTTCTGCAAGGTGCTCGTGCTGCAGTTAAAAAGGATGGTGGTAAACGTAATGTAATAATTCCACGTGTACTACCAGTCCCATCTAAGGTAGGTGGAGTCTTACCATTTCTAATACCTATATTTGCAGGATTAAGTGCAGCTGGAGCTGTGGCAGGTGGTGCTGCTGGAATAGCTAGAACTGCCAACGATGCAAGTACTACCAAGAAACAATTAGAGAAGAGTCATAGACATAATAAGACAATAGAAGACATAGCTCTAGGTAAAGGTCTATATCTGAAACCACATAAAACAGATCTTGGTCTTCATCTGAAGCCTTTCGGTGGAAGTGGTTCAAGAAAAAAAAATTTCCTTCAAGTAAGATTATCTCAAAGAGCCCTTTCCGATGCAGATCTCATAAAATATGCTGAAATTCTGACAATTCCAAATTTTTTAGGTGTTTTCATGCGAAACGCAATGCTACTTAGTGGACCTTATTACCGTAAATCTGCTATCGTAAATCTCGATGATGAGAGTGGTCCTGGAATGCACTGGGTGGCTTATCGTAAATGAGGTAAGAACGTAGTTTATTTCGATAGTTTCGGTAATCTTCAACCACCCATAGACTTGATGTGATATTTAGAGGTTGATGAGATTAAATGTAATCCTGAGAGATATCAAGATTTTGATACATTCAATTGTAGTCATCTCTGTCTAAAGCTCTTGAGCAATAAGCTAGATCATCACCTGGCTATGTAAGGACCTGCATGAGTAAGAGTCTAATCATTATGAGTTGTATAGTCATGGAGAATTCATTAATATTGAGTCTTTCCGGTAATTCATCTGTTCTCGAAGTTCAATATTTTCCACCTATTGAACTTTCACCGTACAATAACTACGTTCTCGGATTAGTTGAACTTTTAACCTTTAATTCGATACCTAATGTCGTTACTGGTTTTACGTTGATAATGAGATAATTGCTCTACCTACAGGTAGTTATGAGATTAAGGATATAGAGAAAAATCTTGGAAAAACTCTTACTTTTTAGCGTATATCTATCAGCTTGAAGCCTAATAACAATACTCTTCGTAGTGTAATAAAGTGCAGTCATACGCTTGATTTTCGACGTCAAGATTCCATCGGGCAATTACTAGGCATTACTCAACGTCTTCATCCACCCAATATCACTCACAGTTCTGATCTACCTGTGTCTATTCTCAAGGTCAACGCTCTACGAGTTGAGTACAACATCATCTACGGTACCTATATAAACGGTTATAGAGTACACACCATACACGAGTTCTTTCCTGCAGTTCCTCCAGGATACAAGATCATCAAAGTTCCATCTCAAGTTATTTACCTTCCAATCAACAAAAAGAGTTGTAAAATATTTAAGTCTATATATGCCCGACAATTATTTAATAGAATTCAGAGTCTAACCTCAAGATCGAACATTAGAATCAAATAATCATGCGTGGATAAAAATATGATTGAATTTAATAAAAATTTAAATATATAACTGAATATTAAATGAGTAAACTATTTAATAATTTAGAAATAATATTTATAAAAGAAAAATAGTACTAAATTCGACTATAAACTTATTCAGAAAATAACGTTGTAAGGAGTAGATATAATCAAACTCAAAATTATCGCAAGTTTTCATTTATAGAACAATATTACTCGTGACGGTCACGCTCTCCTTCTTACGCATTTAAAAAAATATCACATTTTTCGCATCGACAATAAAAGTTCTGTACACTACACTAACGTAAGCGAAGCCTTAAAATTCATTGAGAATATTACAGTAAAAAAATCGCACTATCATAATATCATAATCAATCTCGCAATACAAACATATATATACTGATGGCGATGGCTCATTCCGCTCGAAGCCTTTCTGCACCTGGTGAACAGCTCCCTGGACAACGGAGAAACTACAGTAGCGTGGACGGCCCAGCCCTTCGTTAATAGAACTCGATGAAACTGTGATGGAACTCGCAGTGTGTGACACGTGCGAGAAGATCAGGGCAACGGGCGTTGTCGGCGACCGTAAAGTCCAGGGCTTTGTGTTGAGGCTGTTTGTCCCTCGATGGACCTCGAGCGAAAAAGGACGAGCTATCGCGGCATATCGCTAGCTTTCTGCGGGCCTCCCCTCTCCAATGCCACATTCTTAGATAAGACTCCAAATCATCTCATTGCGCGCATCCCATTTTCAAGAGGGCACGCCAAATCCAAACATTTCGCGGGAATCTTATTTCACGGTTTTCTTGCTCGTTACAGAGTATAGGTCACTTACAAACGCGTATAGTAGATCAAGACGAAAATTTAGTAAATTTTCGAGGAAAAATCTTTACAATCAGATTACATTTGAAACAAGCGTGATGGGAGTTTTCTACGGAAGAGGATATAAAAGCAACTCAAGATGTCGAACAGTGATCAGTCGACAGCGAGCATCCAAAACGCTAACACAACAGAATATTCAGTTTCTAAAAAGCCTAGGCTTAAAAATCGTCGCCCCTGATGGAAAATAACGTGCATTTTCTTCTGCTGTTTACAGAAAAATGGAAGAGATTCTAATCATTCAATGATGAATCTGTAGAACATTATGAGATATATACACATCACCCTTACACGATTTCAGCCTTCAATAACAGTGAGGAAATTCGCATCCCTATTCAACATCAAGATTTGTGTCTTGTACCATCGCGAAGTTCACTTCATGTATTCGGTAGACTTGTCAAAGCCGATGGTACTGCTGTCCAGAATACAAGCTTAGCCAGTAACGCCATCTATCATATGTTTGAGGAAATCAGATATGAGATTAATTCTATAGAGGTCGATAAATGTAAAAATGTCGGTTTTACCTGTCTCATGAAAGGTTGGGTTTCTTATAGTCCTAGTCAGAGTTTGATTGTTGAAAATGCTGTTTGGTTAGACGTTGAAGAGACTCAACAGCTGCCAAATGCTGCTGGTTACTTGGACGTAACAATACCTCTGAGTATGATCCTCGGCTTCGCTGAAGTCTATTGCAAGATAATACTCAATGTTAAGCATGAACTCATACTCACTAGATCGATAAGCGATCTGAATGCAGTTATTCAGACGTCAACGCAAGCAACCGGAGCTGCTGTCTAGGAAGATTTTAAGATAGATCTTATGAGAATCGAGTGGTTGATGCCCTATGTAGTGTTATCTAATACTCACAAGATCAGTCAGCTGAATTACATACATCAGAATAAATCCATTGAAATGAGTTTCCGCAGTCGGAAGTGATATGAGTATCCACTACTTCCTGTCACATTAAAACACGCTTGGACAGTAAAAACGTCTAATCAGATGAAGAAGCCACGCTTTGTCATACTAGGCTTTTAAACGAATCGAAACAGTCAGCTATCAATGCTAGTCTTTTTGATCATTGCAACATATGTAACGTGAAACTCTTTCTCAATTCTCAGTACTATCCATACGGAAATCTAAATTTAGACATCGCTCGCAATCAGTATGCTATATTGTACGACATGTATGCTAACTTTCAGGAAGCATATTACGATAAAGATATCGAGCCTATGTTGAGAAAACAACACTTCATCGACCATGTACCGTTGATCGTGATCGATTGTTCAAAGCCAAATGAGACTTTGAAAAGTGCGTTAGTCTGTTCTGGAAATTGAATCAAGAGATCATTTTCCAGCTGGAACTTTTGCTTACTGGATAATCTTGCACGATCGCATTGTTCAGTATAATCCTGTACGCGGGGTTGTGAAGAAACTTGTTTAGTTTGCTGCACCCTTTGAATTTATTCTCTATTCACTGTAAGGATTCGTAATTTGTTATTATTATTCAATTTAAATATTATAACCTTTTATTATAATATTTAATTATTTATCTTTACCCGAAGTACCTAAATGATAGAAAGTCATAAGGAAATTATAGGATGAGTTTTTATGTGTGGTTGTATAGGTTTATAAATAAAATGATATATATTATTTGTATAAAATATCAAATTCGGGACTCGCATTTATTTAGCTTCACAGTTCCATACCATCAAAACAATTTGCGCTTACTCATATATTTGCCAATAGTAATAAGTAAACTGACAAATATATAAGTTAACTGTCCAAATCGTTTTATAAGAGCATGAGGAGTGAAAGTCCTGCTTGCTAGGCGGCTGTGCGCTGACTGACTATCTTTCGATCGGCAGCCAGCTCAATCCTTTCGATCGCTCGGCCTCGCGACTTTCATAGGCGGCTCGGCCTCGCACCGCTAACTTCTCCTAGCAACCAGGCTCCCACTTTTCTTACCCTTTCGATCAATCATATCTTACATGGATGTAGGCACACATCCTTATTCTCCGCGATTCCTCTTTGTGCGGATATTCGCTTCGCGACGATCATCCTAACGCACAAACGCGATTTTCAATTCATTTACTCATCTTCACTTTATTTATTCTTATCATTCATTCTTTGCATATATCAAGAAAACATTAGTATATAACAGTGATTTAATAAATGAATAATTAAAATATACCCATATTCATACCATACCCATATGGACCGTTACATCACAAATGGTCGGTAATGTGAAAAATATTTTAATTTTCCGCTCTTTTTTTCGCTGATGTTATCCTTGCAGTGGCTCATTTCTCCTCTCAAGCCAAGGGCGAAGATGGCATCCCCCGGAGTGTGATCGCCAAGGCTCTACCTTGTCTTGGGCACCACCTGGTTACACTTTTCAATTCATCGCTGAAGTCTGAAGCTTTCCCTGCCGCCTGAAAGAGTGCTCGGTTAGTGCCTCTGAAAAAGAGTGCCACTCCATCCACGGTCTCGGATTTCTGACTGAGTATCGCGCTGCTGTGCTTCCTGTCAAAGATACTGGAAAAAAATGCCCACGAGCAAATATCAGAGTATCTTAAGGCCAAAAAACTTCTGGACCCGTTACAAACAGGATTTCGGCAGTACCACAGCACCCAAACGGCTCTTCTGAAGCTCACCGAGGACATACGGTAAGGCATCAACAACAATAGGTAGCTTATGACTGCCCTATTGATGTTTGATTTCTCGAAGGCCTTTGATATCGTCTCGCTGTCTAAGCTGCAAAAGAAACGCATCCGGATGGGTTTCTCCCGTGCAGTTGTGCTGTGGGTAAAATCATACCTGAACAATAGGAGGCAGAAATTCACCATTCCATCGAACGGCGAATCCGATTAGATCTTCTCCAATCTAGGAGTGCTGCAGAGCTCCGTCTTAGGGCTACTGCTGTTCAGCCTATACATAAATGATCTGAAAGAGGTGCTAAGTGACCATGAAGGCATCTCGTACCTGCACTACGCTGATGACCTGCAGGTGTACAGGCAAACGACCAAACAAGATCTTTCGGAGTCAATTGCGTGTCTAAAATCTGTGACACAGGCGGTGTCGGAGAGGGTGACAGGTACCTCCCTGAATCTCAATGTCGCCAAAACTAAGACAATTATATTTAGATCAGATTATAATGTACACAGGGTGCAAGAATTGGAATTGCCAGGCATTGAGATGCAGAATGGAATGTACGTATCTTTTTCCGGTACCGTCACCAATCTGAGTGTGATTAAAGACGCTGTGCTCACCTGGAAATGTCAGGTTAACGCGGTCAGCAAAAAAGTGAACCGAGCCCTATATGGCTTGCGATTATTTCGCTCGTACACCACAGAGTAGCTGCGAAAGTAACTTGCATTAGCCGTTTCACATCTTGAGTACTGCTCTGTGGTTTACCTATCGCTTCGGAGGAACTACAGAAGAGACTGCAGCCCCTTGTTGCGGGTCTAATTTTAAATAGCCCGCGCTCCATCGATTATGCCCTGCGCATCAAATGAAAATGACTCGGCAATCAAAGGAGCCACACTGGCGCTCCGAAAATCAAGAGAAAAGCGTCGTGCTCGACACGCACGCGGGCTCACTCTCTTTCGCTCGGGAACCGCCCGCCGTGCCGGACCTCATCGAGACCATCTCCTCGACCACTGCTTATATCGTAGTCCTGTCCAGCCATACCGTCAACCAACGAGGCGATCTTAATACCAGTATCCAAGGCTTATGGTTGCTTCATATCCTTGACTGCAGCAACTAGCGTCCAGTGGCGGAAAACAACTTTACGCGGCCCGAGTGAAAAGAGCCAACGATCTCGTCTGCCGTCGCTACAACCATAAGTTAATTCTGCGTTCGCGCGACCCGTATTTCTTGATTTTGGTTTTATTTATCATTAGTATACTGAAAATTTGTGGTAGTAAAACTTGAATATTTGTCGGGTTTATAATTATAAGTGCGAGTCATAATTAGAGTGATAATCACCTGTCGTCTATTGCAAAATTTCGAATATTAATTAAGACTGTGATAAATAAATCGAAGTTGTTGTTATTATCGTTAATTTTTTTTTATTTTATTTAATCTTCTACGAAGCCGAATTATGTCTGCTCTATGCACGTACATATGAAATATTTACACCCTGCAGAATACATGCGTTATATCAGTGGTGCCAGGAGGGATGAGCACACCACCCCATACCGGGAGGGCCTGGACTGGTTATGCGTACAGGATAGGATAGAGTATTTTGCGGCGGTGCTTTTGTACAAAATAATCTGAATGCAGCAGTCACCGTACCTTGCTCTCTTTCAAATGAGCCAGTCCAGGAGCTCTGATAGTGGTAGCGTAAATGAGCTCGCGGTACCATTTTTTCGATCAGACACCGGGCTGTATTCATTTGTATCACAGGGATTTAGACTATGGAACTCGCTTCCAGACGATGTGCGATGTAAGCCATCAATGAACGGTTTTAGTAATGCCAATAGATATTAACACGAGAATGCGCAGCAATCTTACCAAAATGATGATGATCTGTTGTCTAAACCAAATGTAACTAAAATGACGATAATCTGTAATCTAAACCATCTGTTGATTGATAATACCACTGGTCGGTAAGGTAGATTGTTTGGTTACCGTCGAGTTTCTTGACCATAGAAAAAAGTTTTGAGGTTAGGATTCCTCTTATGTAACATCACACATACAAACACGTGTGCATATACTCACGTACACGCATAAAGAAAGACAGAGCCCCAGTGGCTCAGTGGATTAGTGCTCATACTTTTTGGGATGTTTTCATATGTATTTGAACTTTACAAACAAATTTTTTTAACATGAAACACTGAATTACAGCCGATTTATAAGCACATTTGTAGAGCGCCTCAACACTGAAGTCTTCAATTGGCAGGAAAGATGCAGCTCGTAATTCTTGTCTGAAACAGTTACATCAAAAAGAATTTTAATTTTCATGTATTTTTCTTCTAGGTGAACTAAGAAAAACCGGAAAAAATTATAAATTTCTAACTTTTTCCAGGTTTAAAAAAAAGTGCTTTTAGGAAAAGAATCATTTCAACTTGTTATAAAAGTTGTTTAAAAAGATTATTTCAACAATCTATTTAGTTCAAATAGAAGAAGATATAATACTGAGGATAACAAGCTTTGAATCGATCCAATAGGTTGTTTAGTTTTTTGAAATCACGCCCGCCAATTTCGAGAAAGCGTAAAAATGAAAACTGGCGAAAACGTGCTTCATAGTTTTCGATAAGACAAAGTATCAATTTTCGATTACTTACACTAATAATCCGCTAATCTGCTATTCCTGGTCCATATAATAGACCTTCAGTCGTACGAGCTTCCTTGCTGGAAAATGAGTAGCGTCTATTTTCCCTTTCGAGCTTTTGCGCGTTAGCGTTATCAGCAAATATTTTGCACTGCTGACCAATACTGAGTCAGAACAAAACTAACCGTTGATGCTAGAAGCAGCAAAGTAGAAACACGTGCACAGAGAAGTATTATACAACTTTATACTTCAATACACCATATTACGCCTCAACACGACACTACTACAAACTCTAAATATTGTTTTGAAAGACCGTTGAACCTTGTCAGGTATGCAATTTGGAGTAGCGATCGAGGGGCGAAGCACGCGCTCGAGTCTTGTCGAGCGCTCGCACACCTGCTCGATGTCCTTCTGCTTTCGGCTCTGTATCTTCGGAAATATTTAGAATTGGACTCTGTAACTTTATGTACATATTCTTAAATATTTTAGGTATCGATTTAAACAATAAAAATTCGATTTTATGGACCTTCGAAAGCAATATCCCCCTTAAAGGGAGGTCGTAGCGAACTTTATCACTCTGACCTCCACCTCGCGCCGTATTTTTCGTTATACGTCTAAAATTTACATAGTAACATCAATATCGAGGGTGATAAAGATTTGTTATTGTGTAAAGAATAGTGCACAACAGCGTTTTTGTTTATTAATAGCTTCAAAAGTTGATTATTATGAAATATTATTATAATTGACCAATAGAAAATGGAACAAATGACGGTAATCTTACCATTTCTTAACCTCATCGGCGGCTTCATCTAGTGTCGTATTATTCATTATACGTCGAGATTTCATAAAAAATCGTATATAACGACCTTGATAATCATTTATTAGTATGTAAAGAATAGGGGATAACGACATTTCTGTACTACAAAAGCCTACAAATTTTTATTTTTCTGATGCAAGTTTTGCGATGCAAAATATGCTACTTTTAATTGTAATCAGGTGTTAACAACCGCGGTCGAGTGGCTATGATCGATGTCTGGTAACTTCTTGGCGCAGTTTCAATTCGAACCCCGACACCTTTTCTTTTGTATTTGTTTTATAAATACTATTTATGTTACATAATTTTTGTATTGAAATTTTTTTATTTAGTTAATTAATAATTCTCATAACAATGTGCAAATTTGATGGGTGTGACATTGACAGTTTTTATGGTATATATTAATATATAATGTTTGAACAGTAAGTATAATATGTAAATATAAATTATTGTTGAGACTTAAGGAGACTTAATATTTTTTAAATTTGCACGTAAATAGATAAAATCATGTATATCTTAAAACATTTTTGACCGGTTTCTTATTTCATCAAATTTTCACATTGTTATGAGAATTATTAATTAACGAATTAAAAGAATTACACTACAAACATTATGTAACATAAATAGTATAAAAAAAAAATGTGATGGGGATTGGAATTGAACCTCTGCCAAAAAGTAACCAAACATCGACATTAGCCACTCGACGGTTGTTAACATCTGATTACAATTAAAAAGTAGCATATGTTCATTTCTTAGGCTTAACGTAATAGTATAGTTTGGATAGTAAATAATACAGCTATTACAATTTATTTAAACTCAGATATTACTACTGTTTTATTAATTATAAACGTGATACTTTAGGTGTATAATATCAGTATACACACACACACATATATATATATATATATATATATATATATATATATATATATATATTGTGTATAATAATTTTTTAATAAATTGGATTAAGGGGAGGTCGGAGTCCTATGTCTTATACTTGAATATCGACATTATCGATTTTTCGTTTTTCGCAGTCAATTTTTACTTTACTAAAATTTTACGAACGTACGCACGTATTCTTAGTGATAAATAGATTGTGCGTACGTTCGCGAAGTTTGAAAATGTCATTTATTCATTGAATAACACGAAAAACTGCAATGTCGGTATCCGACATTCCCTTAAAAATAAACATAAACAAATAGGTGTTCTTCTACTTTATTTAATTAACATACTTAACTTACAGTAAAAACTTGTAAATAAAAGAGATCTGTTTAATTCTTTCCTACAGTTCATGTATATGGATATTTTTTCACATCGATTCTTTCAATATGTAGATTTATTTATTTATTTATATCAAACATAAATTTAATTATTTAAAAAAAATGAGAATTAAATATAAATAGAGCTGCTAAGTACTAACGGAATGCTATAGAAATTGTTTTAAGAGAATAAGCACCGAAAAAAATGGGTTCATGTAATTGTCGGTATAATATAAAGATTTTCATATAATCTCATATGTGAAAAGTGGAAAGTATTTTATTTCACTTAAATTATTAAAAGTTATACATAACGTAAATATTAATTAAAATATTAATTAAAAATTAATTTGTTCATATATTAATTTATTTTTCAGGGTATTATCAATTTTTACTCATAAATTTCACATATACATTACATTTTTTCTTGTATAAAAACAGCTTTTACAAAGGAAAAAAATCAAAATTTTTCCCTAAGGTGGATTAGAACCCGGACGGTAATTTTGGAAGCTCAGCGGGGTTATGTAGTTTGCCAGTTGCTGTGCGTGGCACTGTAACTCGTTAGATCGCGGCCGTTTTGCCATGCGGACCTGCCAATCTTTGTCGGAAAATGTGTCCCACTTTTGAAGCACAGAGTTCTATGTCATCTACGTATGCGGGAAATTGTATTAGGGAGTCATTTATTATAATTCCCTCTTTACTTTCTTGTACCGCCCTGGCTACGTATTCTAAAACTAAGTTAAATAGGAGGGTTGGTAGAGCCCGTTGTGGATGTCAAATGGCTGCGATAGGCTCTTACCTGATTTGACTATGCCCCGACTGTTATCTAGGCACATTTTGATTAAATTGACCAACTCTTTTGGTACCCCTAGCAGTACAAAGACGTAGAACATTTTACATCTTATTATTGAGTCATACGCTTTCTTGAAATCAATGAATAATTGGTGTATCGTTTCCCCGCATTCCCATTTCTTTTCGAGGAGCTGCCTAACCGTGAACATCTGGTGGCTTGTTGACCTGTTTCTTCGAAATCCACACTGGTAATCCCCAAGGATTTCCTCCGCGAGAAGTGTGCGTCTATCTAGCGGTACATTAGAGAGAATTTTGTAGCATATACAGATAACAGAAATGCCTCCATAGTTATTACCGCTTGTTTTAACTTCTATTTTGTGCATTGGGACTATGATTACATCTCTCCATTCTTTGACCATTCTTTCTTTCCTCCAAATGGTGCAAATAAATTTATGAATTATTTTCTTAAGTGGTTCCCCTCCCTGTTTAAATAGTTCGGTCGGTAAATGATCTATTTCAGGGGCTCTGTTTTTTTAACTTGTCGATTGCCTTGCAGACTTCCCGCAGGCTAGGTTGCTCAATTTGTGGTTCAGCAGTGTGAATTTCGTTATAGTCTAAAGCGGTTTGTTTTTCGTGTACGTTTAGGAGCTCGTCGAATAATTTCTTCACGTATTTAGTGGTCCATCTGTGTCCGTTATAAAGTTCCCATGTTCCTCTTAGGAAGTTAGTTTCACTTTGGGTTCCTTTCCTTATTATGTTTATACCTGTATACATTTCCTGAATATTATTTCTATTACTGTTTTCTTGTATTGCTGAAACTTCATTATTTCCCCACTTCCATTTTTTATTCCGAAAAATTCGTTTGGCTTGTTCCCTTATATTACGGTAATGTGCGGAGGTAATCTTATTCGCGTTGTTAAGGCTAAGCATTCTTCTTTTTTGCCTTTTTCAATTCCACTTCTCGCATTCCTCGTCAAACCACGGTTTTTGCTTGTTCTTTTTCCGCTGACCTAACACCGTCCTAGCAACTTGTCTTATAGAACTTTTGATATTTTTCCAGGTACTTTCGATATATTCGATACATCCAGTTTACTTGAAAGTTCCTGCCTATACCGAGTTTTAATTAGCAGGTCATTTAACTTTTCGAGATTAAATTCCTCTGTTTGGCATGTTTTATTAGTATTTTGTTTGTTAGTACACGAGCCCTAATTTTGGCTATAACAAGCTCGAACGTCGAGAATATCAGCGTGCCGTCTTTGGTCAATTAAAATGTGATCGATTTGGTTAAGTGTGCGTCCACCGGTAGTGTGTGTGTGTCCTAAGTGGTCGGTCTAAAATTTTTCTCGTTTCCAATTTTCGTGTTAAAGTCTGCGAGCAATATTTTCGCATCATGATTTGAAAATCTATCAAACACCTGCTCTAGTTTTGTGTAAAAATAGTCTTTGACTGTATCGTCCGTGTCCTCTGTTAGGCAATGGACGTTAATAAATACGTACTTGTATCATTAGGTTTTGACGGTTAGGAATACTATGCGATCATCAATAAGTTAAAAATGAATTCCCATGCGCATTACTCTATTACGTACTAAGAAGCTCGTCCCTAGCTGCCCTGCCTTTTCCAATCTGCTATATAAAAGTGTGTATTATTCGTATACTTTAAGTCTGGGCCTCTTGGTCGCCTGACCTCCTGTAGCGCTATTATATCTAATTTATACCTATCTGCCTCCCTTGTTAGCACCTGTAATTGTCAGTCCTGAGCTAAGCTACGCACGTTCCACATGCCCACCCTTAACTCCGTTATGGTTCTTTTGCAAGAGATATAGGGTAAACCAGCCAGTGAATGACCAAATTGTTAAAATCTGGATTTCAGAAATTGATATTATAATATACATATTTATATGAACAAAATAACCATTAACACTGCATTTGTTATTTATTTTTCTTTAAGTAATCGTAATAATAAATGCTTTTTGTTAACGTTATTATTTTTAAATTAATTATAAAGTTTAAAATGCAAGAAAACCTAGTAAATGACCGCACACACCCGTTGAATGACCATAAACAAGCATGAGAATGACGGTTAAATAAGATACTAAAACCAAAGTCATGTATAAATTAAATGATTACAAGTCATATCCAAGTAAAAGATAAACAATTTAGAAAATAGATGCGACAAAAGATCTTATAATTGATTGAAGTTTTTATTGTTGTTTGTTGTAGAGATTTCATAACCTAACATAATTTGATCAGTGGGTCATTTACTGGCAAAACGCTTTCGTTTCTTGCCAAAGAATGACCGACAGAGTATTTACTAAAATGCCTACTTATAATTACTTTTCTGCATTTAAAATTAATTTTATTTATTAATTATTCAAATTAATGTGTCATTGTAATCTTTATTTTATTTTATTGTAGTGATTTTCTATATTTCTGGAGTTATATCAGTCGGTCATTTACTGGCAAGCAGTTTTATTTTCAACACCAATGAATGACCTACACAATATTGAACAAAATTAATACGTAAAGTTATTTTAACTGTGTAAAATACATTTGAATAATTGATTATTATTTCTCATCAACGTATATTTGGCTATATATAAAAATAATATATATTATTGTTGTAATGCAACAATTTAATAACTACCCTTTTAGTGCCTTCTTCCTAAAAATTTGACGATTTCGTAATGAATGGGTACAAGCTACATATCTGGATTATTTTAAGTACGAATAAAATGTTGTAATGCTCTCTAACTACTCTTAAATAAAAATATGAAATAATAAAAGTATAAATAAACTGTATATACAATAATTCAATAATTTTTAAGCATATAATTTGGATTTTTTGTTTACCGGTTATTCACTGGTATGCGGTCAATTACTGGCTGGTTTATCTTAACAAAATTAATTTTTTGCAACAAAAAATTTCATATTTGAACAATTAACTTAGTTTGAGGAAGCTAAGTGCTAATGAATTGGCAGCTGTTTTTTTTTATTGTGCTAATATATTTTTTTATTTCTATTAAAAATTATACGCACTAGATAAATAGTAATGCGTATGGGCAAATCCTCAAATCGTGATTACTACGCTTCGAACACTCACATTGCTTGTAAACTTTGCCTATGACGATTAAAAGTTTTGAAAAAATTCAGTTATATACTTTAAATTGTACTTTATTAAAATAAATTTGTTAGAAAGGGTTTTTCTGAAAGTAATTACATTTATAGCTTTTAATGTAGCTAAAAATTTGAGTAAAATTATCATTCCCCAAATTATAAAACTAAATGTCCACGACTGCAATTTGACGTTATAACAAGTGCTCGCAGCCAGATTGGCTCTAATTTTTTATCTCTATAATCGTGTGATCTTGGTAGTTGGTATTGTAGGTACAGAACTGCTATGTAACATTATGCTGTTGTTATGTTACCGATATTTTCATATTTTCAGTTATTTTTATTTAATTTTCAATTGTTATTGATTATCTCAGTCATCCGGTATTCCTTAAGATATTAAAAACACCGAATGACCGAAATCATTAATGAAAATAAAAAACTGTGTTGCAATAACGAAAAAATACGAGGTAAGAATTTGCATTTGGCTCCGACACCCCTTTAAGGTAGTTGAGTACGATAGATTTGAATATTGATAAGAACTCAAAAGTACAAGGATTTTTTAATAACAATGTCAGGATCGTCACTGTAATCTGTAAAAAGTGCGCGCATCCAGTTTGGCTCAAATTTTTGGTGGATACTGTTAGATATTGGTATAGAATAGACCTCCTGTAAAGGACAAGTGTATGCTTTATATATACAACGCAGTAAACGAGCCCGAAGAGGATCGAATTTGAAAATTAATAGAAATGAATAAATCTTTTAATCATGTATTTTTTAAAATTATATTTTTTTATGACCTAAATATCTACAATCTAGAATATTTATAAAAATAATAAGCTTAGTTCTGTTAGAATTCTAAGAAAAAGCTTATGACATATATGGTTATCCTGCAGGAAAATTTAATGATGAATCAGCTTAACCCGTTAAGGCCGAGACACTAAAAAAAAATTGACAATACTTTCGGAAATTAGTTAGAAATGTGTTTTAGCTCTTAACTAGATAACACTTATGTAATCAAAAATAGCTCAGGTCCATGTTACAAAATCGGAAATAGTCTACTTTGATCTCTTCCATATATCTAATTTGCATAACTTCGAGCTTATTACGCAGAAATTTAAAAATACGAAAAAAAATTGTTATTTTTCCAGGATACATACGGCACTAACGGGTTAAAGAAAAATAAATCTTACAACACATCTATAAATCAGCTAATTTCTTTTTATTTTTTTAGCACAATCAAATATACATTTTCAATCTTTGTATTATATGCATCTTTGGAGTATTATAACAATGCCTAAATTTTTGTTCAATATCCTTATATCGATATAACTGTTTTTGCATAGTTATTTATTCCATTGCTCCCCACTATGTTAATATATTTTTCATCTATATACGAACTAAAATATTTATTTAACATTCAGTTTTCTGCGTTTTTTCCCTACTTAAATTTGGCTCTTGCGTGATATGCGTGTCATATTCTCGGTCACAAAAGCGCGATAACATTATTATATTCATTTGATGATTCACAGTTTATTCTAAAAATATGCTTCACTTAATTTCTTGAGTATTTCCAAAGTACAATTGAGCATGATAAAAGGTAACATTTAGGTAACCATGTACTGAAAAGTATAGTATTTGATACAACAATGAAAATATTTAAAAATTATAAAATGTTATTTCTATGCTTATGTATGCTATTTAAATTACCTCTTGTAAAAATATTTCTAATTAATTGTTTTAAAAGAAATTTTATTAATTCAATGTATAACTTCTTAGCCCAACAGATTATGAAAATTAATCTAAAAACTCTCATGGTTGTTTTTTTTTAGTTCATAGACTTAAATATTTCTTGTTGGTTTTTTATTTCATAGAATTGAATATTTCCTCTGGAAGAGTAATTTTACACTATTTAAGGAATTTAAAAAGTACGCAGTTGCATAGACGGTTTTTAAAATAAACATTTAAAATTAATGTGAATATTAATTTGTTGATTACAAATAAAATCAGTTTTTTTACTCTATCCGTATTTTGGGATTAACAATGATGTATTCTTTGATAAAATTCAATTTATTGTGGAAATATTCAAATGGTGATTTACAAAGAAGCGGCCGGTGATTTGCAAACATGTAATAAATTAATAACTTATCAAACTATTGATAACAACAATAACGACTGTTAAATTCACTTAATTAATTTAAGTTAATTTAACTGAAATATCATTTATTAAAATTTATAATATCAACAAAATATTTAACAAATCTGATTAAGTAATGTTGTACTTGATTACAATGTTTATAAGTGAATACAATATTAAATCTAAAAAACATATAAAATAATAAACATACATATACTCTAATAGTATTTATATTTTATTTGTTTCTTTGGTGTAAGACATAAAATAATATACATCAACTTTAGCACGATGTTGACACAATTATAGCACACTTACTCATCATTACATACATTTCTAAAACTTAAGTGATCCATCATTTGACATTTAACAACTTTGTATACATAAAAACTAAAATCGAGTATTTTATTCAGGAATTAATAAAAACAAGTTTAACTATATTAATAATAGATCAGGTACTTGGAAGATTAAATTCACAATAAATGACATCAAAATATAGAAGGCCTTGCCTATTTAAGAAAAGCTATAACAATTTTTACGCGCTACTTAAACATAAGTTTAAACTATTTAAGTAACGTTTCATCACAATAAAATAAAGCACTTATGTCTTTATTTATATAAAGTATGACTAACAAAAAATAGTTTAATAATGATTTGCTATCGTATAAAGTTTGAGAGGCCGACAAATGAATTAATACAAACTGCAGTCCACTCATATCAGTGATACTCTATTAGTCAGCTAATGTATCGATCAACGAATATCAAAATCCTTCATTTCACGAGTTATAAACTCTGTATACACATATATTCTTTTTTCGTTAAAGCAAACTACTGGCATTAATAAAATTTATAAACTTTGTAACTGTGTGCATACAAAATAACGCTATACTTTCTTCTGTGTTAGAGTACATAATGGTTAACGAGTTATTTAAGCGCTTTAGAGAGATACAAAGAAGAGCACAAAGACCCGGAAGAAGGCTCATACGCTCGAAGACCTATCTAAGAATTGGACAAGAGTTACTGTGCGGGCGCCAGTCTAGAAAAAAGTATACGACTGGCTACTTATAATGAACCTGAAACCATCAAGGTTTGATTGCAATTTTTAATTTATTAATTTTTTCCATTTGAGTCATTTACGTAATTTGTGCTTTTTCTCCTTTATTGTTTTAAATCATTTAAAAGGAAGCAGAAATTAAGTCAAATTAAAAAACTTCTGTCATTTTTATTCTTAAATTAACTTTATCTAGAAAGTAAATGTTTGTATTCAATTGTGCAACTTGATCGGAATTGAATACAATTATTTTTTAATTAAGAATAATTTTTGTTTTAAGTATTTGAATATACACTCAACGCACAATTCTTCTGATCAAATGCATTTAAATTATTTGGAAATTCTGAGATACATATTAATTGGGTCAAACGCATGTTCTCGCTGACCATATTAGAGGATATTAAAAAAATTCAAACGCATTAGATCAGAAGTGTGTCTAGTGAACATACTAAAACAAAATGTATCGCTGTATAAAAAATATATGTATGGAATTGTTAGAGAAATTCATTTTGCGTTTTAGTTCTTAAATTATATATTTGTCAGAAATGTCCCAATGCATCTGAATTTCAAAAACCGAAATTAAAAATCGCTCGTCAATTGACATAATTATACGTGTAATACTTTTAGTTTTACTTTCTGTCAAAGTCATTAAAAACGGCAGTCAAACACATCTGGCGTCTGGTTCATCGAAGAACCTTGTGAAAGGTAAGTACAATAGTTTTTCTTTCATTCCGACGATGCGTATTGCCTACCATACACGCAGCGAAGACAACAAATCTATGTCAATTGCCACTCTAAATCATACTTTTTTACGAGTGTTTGTCTCATTACGCGCTACTTTTGCTATAAACAGTGACATTGGTATATTAATAGTTATATTTTCTGTGGCGTTTTATTAGTTTGCGACGTACCGACAAGTCGAGCGCGACCGATCGATGTTTTGTGTAAATAAAATCGCGTAGTCGATCAGTGCACCGACTCGAATTGATAATAATATAGGTAATATATCTCTCATATTTTTTTAAAACATACAATAAACTTCTGTTTTCGCATTTTTTAAGATAAATACTTTCATTTCTCTCTCACTTTTTGTATATATTACTTTCCTTTTCATAATTAAAGATCCACTTTAATTTTTATTCTCATTAGACGTATACCAGTACGTTCCATAATTATTCTCATAAATATGCATCTCTTTATCTGTTATATTATCTTTTTCAAAAATTCGTTATCTTTCGTAATTATTATATCACCACTTCATTATTAGTTTTTGTTCGTTTCGTTTACTTAGAATTTCTTACATTGTATTTATAATGTCGCCTACGCGCGTATTAACGCTTTTTATAGTCGCGTACTTTAGCAGCTTATAAATTATGACTGCTTGGAGTCCTTTAGCATCGAAGCCATGTCCTGCATGCTCCTCTTTAAGGTCTGGGCGAACTTCATTGCACTGGTGTTCTCATCACTGTGGAAAGTAGAACAGGAGAAGATGAAACCGTTTTTCCTCACATTATAGCCGCAGCCATACCCGTTTGGCACGACTGGACCGTAACCACCAATCACGTCGTTCTTCGTCGTTATCTAAAAGATTGGATAAACATATATTACAAACAAAAAATTCATTATACCTTTCGGTTTCATATTATATATGTATATATTTTATGCATTATTTTGATTATATAATGTATGACATTCTTAGGAATTATATATCGATTAATTTTCATATCCTGTACATTTTTATAAAAAAATTATATAGTTTTGACTGAGAGGGTAAAACAGAGAAAACCCGCTGATAACTGTTTTAGCAGAATGCTTTCTCAAAAAGAGGTCCTGATTAATTGGTTTAAGGAATATTATAATCAAAATTCGCAAATAATAAATTAATGCTATAATTAATTCATTAGATCCAAGCGTTTAGGTATTGTTTGTAAAAATATTTAAAGTATTAAAAGACAAAAAGAAATTTTTTGATTAAAAATTTTTTTTAATACTAATATTATGTTATTATTTCACAAAAATAACTTTAAATTTATTATATGATATATCAATCGAAACGATATTACGCCAACTTTATGAAAACGTACATAATTTTAACAACTTCAACGTATAAAATAACAAAATAAAATTCTTTCAATTTTTACAAATTTTTAAAAATGAATATTTTTGCTAAAAAATGAGTTTAATATTATCCATTCAGCTCCAAAATCTAATCAGTTCGAAGTTCAAATATATGCAGTATGCCTGCAAGATTTCAGCGCGTGATATGCTTCCCTTGAAGATTTATGGTGGATACAAATTTTGGTTTCATACATACGTACACACATACATACATACACACATATATACATACAGACTGACATTTTTAAAAACCTATTGTAAACCTATTTTTATGACTGAGGAACGTCGAAAATATCGAGATTCATCGAATCTCTGAAGAAACTTGTTATCATCGTTACAAAGCTTTCTCTTTGAGAAAGAAAAATATTTAAATTAACTCAAATTAACAAGGAGAGTGTCCCACCTGTGGGAAACGATTTTCGATGAGGCTTTTGGGCGTGCTTTCTAATACCCAAATATAAAGCCCAGTACCGGTAGTTTTTGCAAATAGGCCCTAGTCCTCGAGATACCAGGTATTTGACTCCGAATATGCGTTATTCTAATGAAAAATGGTACCTCTACTTCATAATACTGCTATGTAAGTTTTGATGCTGGAGAAAATGTTAAAAAAGTAAATAAAAGTAGGCGAAAAGAGCTTTACTTTAAGCTTTGTTATGTACAAAAATATGAATTCAGTCCAAAGTTATCAACAATTTAAAGTGGTGACTAAAAATGCATGAAATATCAACGAATTTATAAAAGATAAGTTTCCTCGAATATTCTTGCATTTTCAGTCACCTTGTTTAACTGTTAATAATTTTGGACCAGATTGATATTTTTTATATGAAACAAATGTCCAATCTATCCAAAACAACAGATAAATGCAAAACAGCCTTAGGGATGATTTCCGTACAAAAAATTTGGTTTTGAGGTGGACGTATAAAACCTATACTAAAACTTAAAAAGGAAAAAGTATTCAATAAAATAGTTGACTCCCTCAGTGGAAGGGTAAGATACATAAAAGGCTGGTAGTATTAGGTTCTATTTTTAATTTAAATGATTGCTTCTAACAACAAATTGTAGACGAAATTGTTAAAATTTATATAAATATGTTGACAACGTTTCGGGTGTCTCTAACATCCTTCTTCAGTTCAAAGTAAAAATGATTTAATAGTAAACTTAGATCTAGATAACTTATCTAAGCTGCTCGCTGCATCCCACACAACATGATTGAAGATCCCGTTGAACGTATTCAGCCATCGTGTGTTGGAGCACACAGCCTAGATAAGTTATCTAGACCTATAAGTTTACTATTAAATCATTTTTACTTTGACCTGTAGAAGGGTGTAAGAGACACTCGAAACGTTGTCAACATATTTATATAAATTTTAACAATATCGTCAACAATTTGCTGTTAGAAGCAATCATTTAAATTTATCAAAAAGTAGACGTTAGAGTCATTTTTAATTAACGAATGTTCGTATAAACATCTTACAAACATTCCAACAATCTATTTTTAATAATTGAAGTAGATACAGGAGAAATCTAGGAAGACGTATACTCTGCATTCATTTTTACAACATTCCGTTTTTATTTCTTTAAACATTTAATGTAATGTTTTGCATTCTCAAGCAAAAATTAAACAAATTTTTTTCTACTTTCGTTTTTTTTCATGTCGCTGGTATATCGCTGCAGTTTCTTTATTAATGATCACATAAAATTTAGAGGCACATAATGTTTATAACATCAGCTACAATTTCCCGTTTTATTTGTTCTCTTGTGATCAACATTTGATAAGTTATGCGTGTGAACATGCGTGAAACTAATGTTGTACAAATCAAAATGTCGCTAGTTGAATGGCCGAGGGCATCTAAGAAATGATCAGAATTGTGCAAAAATGAAGGCATATATTCCTTTTGAGGTCTAAATTACTTTACTACTTATGCTATAAGACACGTTAACGATTTCTACATTTATTTCGAGTGGACATGAGATTTGTCGCTGGGCGAACGGGTTTATGACGAAACCAAGTTATCCAGAACGCGAAGTGAAGTTCGCCGATACACTGTAAACCGCATCTTCACTGTTGTTATTATTTAAATTATTTAAAAAATTAATGAAACTCCAGAAAAATGATATGACTACGACATTCCGTAATTTCTTAATTTTGTATCTTAACAAGTGATTAAAACATAAAGGGCAACTGTAAAAAACGTGTACTCAAATGAAAATGAATTCTATAGTTATTCAAGAATTCAGATTTGGAAAATTATAAAAGTACTTTCTAATTTATTTTAATAAATTTTATTAATCAGATATCATAGATTCCGTATAAATGCCCATATATTAATATATTCATATAATAAATTGATATATTATAATTTTTTAATTGATCAAAGATTTCTCGTGAGCGGCTTAATGTATCAAGGTGAAGCTTTGAGTATAGCTTCTATTAGTCTTAGCTCCGGTAAATAGCTTAATTTGAACGGTCTATATTAATTATATATTAATATATTCAGATAGTACAGATACTTTGGCGGGGTGGTGAAACCGCACCTCGGGCGATGGTCGAAGTTAAGTAGCGCTGGGCGCGGCTAGTAAATACTTGGATTAATTGATTGATTAATATGCATTTATTTGCTTTTAAAAACAAAATATAATGTACGGTCAATTTCATAAATATATCAGAAGTATCTCAGAATGTTACTTTGTCAGGTACATAATATCACAGTTATATACTAGTGGATGGGTGACCACCAGAGAACCCCGCGGCTTATTATGCAACTTCGTCCGATTGCTTAGTAGGGAATGGTGATTCTACTCAATTTTTTCTTTCAAAAGTACACGTTTCTTTTTTGTCTGAGACTCGAAGCAAGAATCGACGGTATGAGTGGTAGATAAAACTCGAGAACACTGCAGCGCCTGCAACCATCAACAGTACGGCCTTTTGTACACTAAAAAATTATGAGAGGGAAATAAGGAATAAAAGGAAATAATATTCTTATTCCTCCTTATTTCTTCTTATTCTCGTGATCGAAGTTACGAAAATTCATTTAATAATGCAGTGGAACATTTCTGTAATTGAAAAATTGTTGCTTGTTTTAATCAACCTTCACATTATTCATTAAAAATATTGGAAACTTTTTGCGTCAATATATACATTACCATACGTTCTCCATTCCCGGAATTATAAAGGGTTTGATGAAAAGGTTTAGACTCCTTATATGTTTACGATTTAAAAACATTATTTTTCAATTTTATAGAATTCAACATAAAGTGCTTGTATCTGAGCAATTCTACAGAAAATCGGAAACAACTTGACCAAAAAAAGATCGCTGCCAATTCATTTTGGCACTTAGCTTCCTCAAACTAAATTAATTGTTCTAATACGAAATGTTTGTTCTAATAAATTAATTGTTAATTACTACATTTCCTTCTAATTAATAGCTCATACAGGTGTGTCTTTTTATCATTGATTTTTTACTAAGATTCCAACATTTTTACACATTTAGATTAAATTATAGTTTTCTACATTACCCTGGTAGAAACGTTCCCCATATGTTCGCCAGATTTTACTCTATTTTATAGGGAATGGCCAATTTCTGCTTAAAAGTCTGGCCAGAAACCCCGCTATCTGTCGACGTTTTCTCGTCAGAAACCTGACCAACTTATGGTTAATGAATAAATAAAAAATAACGTTTAACGAATTTGTATAAGTTAATAATGATTATTATGTCATGGATTTAATAGCTTATTGTTAATAGAATGCTAAGATATATTTGGGATAGATTCGAAATAAAAACTAAAAACTTATTTCATTAAAAGTTTTTTTAAGGTTAGAGTTTTATAATTAAATAAGACATAAAAAAATCAAATAAATAA
This sequence comes from Gastracanthus pulcherrimus, assembly GCA_949152435.1. NCBI lineage: Eukaryota > Metazoa > Arthropoda > Insecta > Hymenoptera > Pteromalidae > Gastracanthus > Gastracanthus pulcherrimus. The sequence continues at coordinate 48,449,651 of OX424576.1, forward strand.
TCGAATAAAAATTTGCATGCTGTTTTAACGCAGAAGTACTATAATGGGATTTACATTTTCAATAATTTTTTAGGGTTATGTAAGCTATTTAGATTTTCTATAAATTTCTGGTCAGATGCTGGTTTATTTCTGGCGAACTATTAGGAAACGGATCTGCCCAATAGATCGTGAACCGACCATCTAATATGCTCAATTTTCTACCAGGGTACCTTAGAGCTTTATTGCAACTTCATTTTATTTATGAATATAATATATACTACTTTTACAAATAACATTTTTTCGTATTTTTGTAACTTTGTTCGAGTTTATGAACAACTGATTTATTCATTAAGGTAGGACACTGTTTTTTTTGGCCAAAATATCAAAAACAATTTTATTTAAATTTTTTAATATTTGTAAATTATTATTAATTGTAAGAATGATCTAAAACCTATCAGATATCAAAACTTGATATATTAATAAAGGTATATGCATTTAAATAAAACAATGTACATTAGGCAACATACAAAATTGAATCTTTAAACGGGTTTTTCTCGCAAATAATTTTCCTAACTTTAAAAAGTGGCTTGCGCCTGAGGTTTTTAGGAATCTTTTTGAAACTTTCAGAAAATATACCTTAGTATATGTAAAACATAAACTGTTGACTACATTTAAATTTTTTTCTTCTTATCTCATTTTATCCATTAGTCATTTAAAAAAACGTGAGTTTTTAGTCATTTTCTTAAGACAAACTAAATTGATTTGATGAAGTAGAAGACGATTTTTTATATTCTGTCAACAGTTTATTTTGTTGACCAATCAAGGAAGTAACTCAATTTTTTTCAGAGCTTTTTCTCAAAATGCTATGCGCAAGTAATACTTTGAAAATGGGTCATTTTCGTTTAGAAAAAATCGCATTTTATCAATAACTGATATATAATAATAGCAAAATAATTGATATCTTGAACTAAAAATTGATATAGAACCTATTAATATCATCCTACTTAAGCCTTAAAAATCTTAGTTCACAAGACAGAACAATAAAAAAGTTTGTATTTTCACTATAGTCCTACCTTAATTACCAAAAATATTATAGAAATGAAAAAACCTGTACAAAACAAAAACGAATCGACGATTCTTAATTTTCTTTTCACTTCAAAATTTATCAAAAAATAAAAAAGTGCTTCGAATGGCCAAAAAAAACGCATAATACTCAAGAAAAAAGCGATTAAATTTTTTTCAAAAGAACATGAATATCATAAAAAGGATAAAACGTTATAAAACATAAACAAATCGATAAATCTTAAAAATTCTTCTTGATTATAAATCTTCGTTGGAAAACGTAAAAAATGAGCACTGTAATTGGTCAGAAATTCGCGTAATCCTTAAGAAAGCAACGATCAAAAATTTTTTAAAAAATAAAATTTCATAAATGAAAAAACGTTATAAAACAAAAACAATTCGATGAATCTGGAAAATTATTTTTGATTTAAATTCTTGTCCAAAAGGCGAGAATAATAAGCTTTCCTATTATTCTCGTTTAAAGATTAAGTACCGTGTGATACCCAAAATGAGTAATCAAAATAAAAAGAAAAATATAATCTGGAATATCTTAAGAAATAAAAGTCGCATGATCTGGGCAAAAACTTAGCCAAGAGCTAGTGAAAAGCTACCTTTTTGGAAAATTTCAGAAGGAATAATGCCGTTTTACTCAAATTATCGTTTGCTATTAAAATCCATTTTTTTCTCAAGATTAAAATAATAAAATAACTCACAAATTTTACAGAATAATCTTCATCATTGTTCTACTCACCTCCATGCTTGTAAAAAATTCTCCACCATATATTTCCTAGAAAGAACCGTTCAAATAAAAAATGATGTTTCCGTGTATAATAAAAGATAGGAAACACCTTATCCAAAATTTTGGGTGGTAAAAGATAGAAAATTGTATGCTGTAATGTACGAGAAAACTCGAAAGACTAAAACCAAAAAATTGAAAAACCGCGTAAAAACAAAAACTAATCCGAAAAACAAAAACACACAAACACACACACACACACATACACACACACACCCACACACACACACCCACACGCGCACATACACATACACACAAATGCACACGCACATTCCACCTTTTTTGATTCCTTATGTCTCAATAGTACATTGTGCAACTAGGGGAGAAAATGGGCTTTGTCTAAGCGAGGATGATGATTGAGCACTCGTGTACGTCTCGGGCGCCTTCGGCCGAATCTGAAAAAGCCCTTTCCACCTGTGTTACACACCGTATTTTTTTTAACAAGTATGAATAGGGCCTTGTTCATGCATGCAAAGCGAATGGAAAATGGACATTTCGAGTCATCCACCAGACCTACGAAATAAAAACAATAATTTTTTAAAAATTAGGAGTTAAAATTTTTGCATTATTTTCAGAGATTTTCAGGAGCGGGAGGGAATCATATCCACCGCTGCAGCGGGAGGGAATCATTCCTCTAGCTCCGGCAAATACGCTTGGAATGCCCAGTTTTCCATTCGTTTTTCCAGCATGGAAAAGGGCCTATTTCACGCACGTGTTTAGAAAAACATTTTTCTATAACATGTTTTTAGAAAAACTTTTTTTTTACTATCACAAAGCTTTCTTTATGAGCAAAATAAAGCAGAATTTTCTTTAGTGCACACTTACCAGACCCGGTTTTTTCAAATGCTTTTAGCATTCTAAAAATGGCAAAAACAGTGAAGAATATCCTTTCTATTACCAACTTTAATCTACGGTCGCATTACCATTAAACAATTTGTGTTTAATAAAGGTTCTTATTGAGTCGTTCATACCGCAACTCCAATTAATCAAAATAATTTCTTTTTTACAATAGAAAATTAAACTGGTCGTTAAGAGCTTTAATTTGAGATTTGCTGGATCAAAATAGTATATTGTGTACCAAGGGTGAATAGTGGGTCTTTTTCGACCGAGTGTAGCACAAGCCGAAGGCGAGTGCGTATCGCGAGCCGGAGAAGAGTAATCACGCATAAACACACGGGTTCAAAAAGGCCCACTCGCTCGTGGTGGACACCATATTTTTTGTATCACATGTCTGGATTACGCGTATTTCTTATACATATAGAACGGTACTAAACTGTGCTATTTTTAGATACAACGCAAACGTGGGCCTATTAAATTAGAAAATTAAAAACATATGTATGACCTATTTTACACAAATCAAGCTACTCTCAAAAATGGAGTATTCACACTCGAATTTGAGTGTAACCACTGAACGGTTTGGTGTAAAATATTGTCTAAAATATTGAGTGTACACACGAAAAGGTCGTGTGTACATACTGCCTACCATTGAAAGTTTACTCGATTGTACTTTCCACTGTCACGAACGTTTTTTTAATATTTGAATCGTCGTAGCGTGATAGATTAAGTTTGTTTTATGATTGCTTTTTGAGCTATCGTATTGGAAGATTTTAAAAATTTGAAAAAACTTTGGCGACAGTATAAAGTGCCGTCGAGTGTATTATATAGTACTCGCAATAATTTAGTGTTTATAATTTAAAAATTAGGAAATACTGTCATGAACTGCGATTTAACATTCAACTGTTCAATGTCTAACTATTAATATTGTGAGTAAATGTTTAATCGAGTGTTTAATTGAGTAGCGCTATTTAAGAGTTAGCATTGAATAATTTAGCATATATTTTAGAAATCGTTTGCAACAGTTAAGGATAATTTCCCGACATGAATTCTATTCTCAAATACTCTAAATTTATTTTCTTCCCGTTTGATTAACGCTCACGTATCACTTCTGTATAGACGTACTGGCATTATGATTTTTCTATATATTTCTAATTTAGTCTTTCGCAATAGTAATCGTGATTTTAGTAAGTTATTTACCGAATATAGGTATGCATTTCCCGAATGCAGCCTCTTCTTGATTTCTTTATGAATTTCATTTTTGTGGTCTAGTATCATGCCAAGGTATTTAAATCGTCTACTTTTTTGAAAGTTGTGCCGGACTTTCAAGTATGTATCAGTAATCTCGAGCCATTTATTCTAATACCCTCTTTACTTTCTTGTACCGCCCTGGTTACGTATTCTAAAACTAAGTTAAATAGGAGGGTTGATAGAGCATCTCCCTGCTTCAGCTCGTTGTGAATGTCAAATAGTTGTGATAGGCTTTTACCTAACCTGCCTATGCCCGACTGTTATCTAGGCACATTCTGATTAAATTGACCAACTCTTTTGGTACCTCTAGTAATACTAAGATGTGAAACATTTTACATCTTATTATTGAGTCATACGCTTTCTTGAAATCAATGAATAATTGATGTATCGTTTCTCCGTATTCCCATTTCTTTTCTTGGAGCTGCCTAACCGTGATCATCTGATCGCTTGTTGACCTGTTTCTTCGAAATACACACTGGTAATTCTCGAGGAGTTCCTCCGCGAGAGGTGTGAATCTATCCAGCAGTACATTAGAGAGAATTTTGTACCATGTACAGATAAGAGAAATGCCTCCATAGTTATTACAGTTAGTTTTATCTCATTTTATGTGTATTGGGACTATAATTAGGTCTCTCCATTCTCTTAAGTTAGCCGATACATCCAGTTTACTTGAAAGTTCGACCCTATATCTAGTTTTTTTCGAGATTAAATTCCTGTGTTTGGAATGTTTTATTCTTATTTTTGTTTACTAGTAAACGAGCCCTAATCTTGGCTATAACAAGAAAGTGATCTGAATCGCAATCGGCTCCACGGTGAGTTCGAATGTCGAGAATCTCAGCGTGTCGTCTTTGGTCAATTAAAACAGGGTCGATTTGGTGAAGTGTGCGTCCACCGGGACCTCTCCAGGTTACTTTGTGCCTGTCTATGAGGAGACATTTGATTTTGACTATAAGATTCTTAGATGCGACAAAACTAATTACTCTCACTCCATTATCGGTACTCACGTCATGTAAACTTTCTTTTCCTATGTTGGTCTAAAATTTTCCTCCTCTCCAATTTACGCGGTAAAATCTCCTAGCAATATTTTTGCGTCATGGGTTGAAAGTCTATCTAACACCTGCTTTAGTTTCGTGTAAAAGGAATCTTTGACTGTATCGTCCGTGTCCTCCGTTGGATAATGGACATTAATAAATACGTACTTGTACCATCGGCTTTAAACGCTTAGGAACCCTATGCGATCATCAATAAGTTCAAAATTAATTCCCGTACGCATTACTCTATTACTTATTAAGAAGTCCGTCCGTACCTGCCCTGCCTTTTCCAATCCGCTATATAAATGGGTGTATTTATTCATATACTTTACGTCCGGGCCTCCTCGTCGCTTAACCTGCTGTGGAGCTACTATATCCAATTTATAGCTATCTGCCTCCCTTGTTAGCACCTGTAATTGTCAGTCCTAGAGCTAAGCTACTCACGTTCCATGTACCCATCCTTAACTCCGTTAAGATATTTATACATGTAATAATTATATTGTAAAATTATCCCAAATTCGAAATCAGCCATCCAAAAAGAAATATAAAACATGTTATACTGTCCAAATTAGCAATGATCCAGTTAATATTTGTCCCAAAGATCACCTGTTATAAATACTGACGAATGGAGAAAAATGGGGTATCTAAGCTGGCATTTGCTAAAACTAGTGGGTATACCGTAGTACTTCCGTTTTTTTTTCTTTAGAACATAGTCTGATTAAATTTAAAATTAAACAAAAATAACTTATAAATGTTATCAATAATCTTTTACAAATTTTAATAGCATATTCACTTTAAAGTTTAAAGGGAAAAAATGTTTTTTAAATCTTCCTAGTACATATAAAAGAATAATTATTAATGATTAATTAAAAATAATTTACAATAATAATTGATCAATTATTAATTGATAATTATTATTAATTAATAATTAATTACATATTATTTTAATTGATTTTTCACAATAATGTACGATCAGATAGAGATGGTACCTTATTTTGTCTCATTCCCCATTTTGCCCCATCTTCTCCGACATATTATTATTAACAATTTTTACAGTAAGTAAATTTATTGCTTTTAATTCAGTTGGTAGTGTACGAGACTTTGGATCTAAGGGTTACCGGTTCAAGCCCCAGTCTCGGAAAATTTATTTGGGTGACTTTTCATTAAAGAATTTACTCCCAACTTGAAAGTAATACTTAAATTAACACTTAATGTAAGGTGAATAGGTGAACATTAAGTACGAAATAACACTGATGTTAAGAGTCTGTAGTTAAGTGATAATTTTGAGTGTTTCTTTGGCGTATACTCTTAACTGGAGGATTACTCTCAACTTTAGGGTTACTTTTAACTTGAAGGTTACTCTCAACTTGAATGTGTGAAATAACACTAAAGATCAGTGTTTATTTCTGTCTCAATTTACACTGAAGTTGAGAGTTCTACTGAGTGTAACTTTGAGTGTTTTCGTCGAGTGTAAACACTCAAAATTTGAGTGTTTTTTTTCCGTAAGGGATAACATCTATAAACTTCACCGTCATGATCCTACCTATAAAAGAAGTTCACATATGTAAATATATGATCATAAATAATCATTTACATTCGACTACAATTTTCATATCTGATTATATTATATAATCATACAGGATTTTATCGCATTATATGACCATACACATATATATTCAAAATTTGATAACATATTAACATATATAATGCGATAAAATCCTATAGGATTATATAATATTTAATAAATTTTTAATATTTAATGTCTACGGTAGCATGTTTATTAAAAAGTATCTATTTATCAGTAGTGCACAAATCACTTGATAAAATTACTAGTAATCAGTTAAGCAGGAAAATAACTTCCATTGTTTGAGTACTAAGTAAATTGAAAGCAAAGGGCAGCTGTCCTGTAAATGTAATATATATATATATATATATATATATATATATTACAATAATAATTTAAATAAAATTTGATTTTAGGAAGAACAGTCAATGCAGTTGGCAACGTTTTTTGAGTAGTAATCAGGTTTCAGGTTTGAAGGGTTAAAAATGTGGCGAAATATATTGTTCATGATAATTACCTGAGATGTTGAGAGTGCAAAATGTTGAGTAATTTTGTAAGCTTCATCACTAAATATTTCCGGGATCGGCTCGCGAGCCTCCACAGCTGCGTAACGCAAACCCATAAGGTGATTATCAATTCCATGACCCGTAATATTGTCCGTCATTTCCTTCGTTTGTCGTTGAACAGCTAAATCGAATAATTCCTTGATTCTCTGCTTCTGAAATTAAGGAGTGTTTCCTAATTTAGTCTAAGAGTATTGCCCTTTCCACCAGGTATACTTAATACAAAAACTGTATACGCTCCACGCGACTGACGGACATAAAATGTTGTATTCGCGCATTTAAGTAACAAATTATTGAGAGGAAAGTTGTCCGTCCGAAGCTATACACGTTTACTGTACATTGTTTTTGGAATTTTTGTAAGAAGATCACGTAACATATAAAGATAATTTGCCAAAAATTCAAATTGAAAACATATTTATATATATGATGTTTTAGAATGAATATTGAAACAGATTACTTAAAAAAATGTATTAAAATAGTAGAACATTAATATTTAAAAAGTATAATGTTTACGTAAATGAATTGAAATAAAAAATATATACTTTTTGAATATTGACGTTGTTGCTCCTAAGCAAATACAATCAAAATGCACAATGAAAACTACTGAGAATACGAAACTTAGCGGCGATCTAGAAATGAAGGAAAAAAGGAAACCGCAAAGGCGTATTATAGCAAAAGGCAAAATGCCACATACACGTCGCAATAACGATACCGCAATGAAAAAAGAAGAGCAGTTATAAAAAAACGTCTACGAGACGACAAAATCGAATGTTTAATTCAGTTACACTGTAAATGGTGAACTGAACTCTTTTGGTGCCTTCCTCTTGTGCGTTGGCGGCGACGCCCGCGTGTGCCTCCGGGTCGCCCTGGCACATCGCCTTCACCCAGCCAAGGGCCTCGGGGCTCGCGGCTCGAATTACGTCCACTCGGCCCAGCGCGAACCTCCGTATGCCCGCGCTCTCGTACGTAGCCACCAGACGTCCATGAAGTCTGAATATTAACAGATTATCACCTTTCTAGGTGCAAAACGAAGCAGAGACGTACGGGCAAGCTATATATATAGCTTGCCCGTACGTCTCTGCTATAATTATATATATATATATATATATATATATATATATATATATATATATATATATATATATATATATATATATATATATATATATATATATATATATATATATATATATATATATATATATATATATATACGCGAATAAGTTGCCACTTAGCAAAGTGCTAGTCTTTTTTAAATATTGTTTATTTTTTATTGAAGATTTTGAAGGATTATAATAATAGTTACTTATTTGCCTTAATTTTAAGCTGTTTTTAATTTATGCTATCTCAAACTTACCGAAAGAATGTCAATTGCAGTGCTAACTGGATGTATACATCGGGACTAATATTGCAACTCTTGATAAATTCTTTTGAATAATCTTCAAACCACAGAATGCATAGGTCTAAGTCTTCTACAAGCCTGAAATTCGTGTTATGAAATATTATTTCACGTTAATAACGAGTTTCTTCTGAATATAAGTATATCATTTTAATTTGATTAACTACACTAGTGAAAATAAATTGTTGTACATGACCATGGCAAATTGTGACTAACAGTGCCTAAATTTGCCTAACGATAAAATCATATTGAAGTGCTCCAACTAATTAGAGCAATTTCAGTTTGTTATCTCCGCGTCTTTAAAATACTATGTTAACAATGTGAGCGAAATAAGCTTTTTTCATTATTGTAATAGTTGATATTGAATAAATTTATGGTATTACCTTCGTGGAAATAACAACTGTGAAAAACTGTGAAAAACTGACAAAAATGTGAGAAAGAGAAAAAAAGTGAAAATACACATACTTTTGGAACATCTGTTACAAAACAAATATGCACATTTTTTCAGTTTTTCACATTTTTCTCAGTTTTTCACAATTTTTCACATTTTCTCAGAATTTTTTTCGTTTCATTATCTTATTTAAAGGAAATTACAACTGTGAGAAATTGTGATAAAATATGATAAAATGTGAGAAACTGTGAAAAACTGAAAAACTGTGAGAAACTGACAAAATTTATGTAATATTCTATAATTTTTTTTAACATCCTGTTCCAAATGTCAGCTCAATTTCACAGTTTTTCACGAAATTCTCATGGTTTTGAACATTTTATCACACTTTTCTCACAGTTTTTCACATTTTGATTTTCCACTAGGGTATTATAACAATATATAATATACCCTAATTAGATTGAAAAATAATATGAATGTAATGGCATTTTTACATAGGTACTCCGCTCATATTCATCCCGCTTCATGTGAACATAAATTCAAAGATGCAGAACAGATGCCTGGCGCTCATTATGCATATTAAAAAAATCCAGCACACTTTTGGTATAGTTTGGCACAAATAGACACTGTTGATAGTACAGATGAAATTTCAGCACATAAAAGCTGTGTCTATATGTGCTAAACTGGGTCTAAACTTGACAAACTATCAATGTCGAAAAAATAAAAAAAGATTTATTTTTGACGCTGAAAAATTATTTGTACCAGTATAAAGCTGAGACAAACTATATTGAACTGTAATAGCGTTTTGACAAGTGTTCCAAAAATTTGAATAATTTTACACTTTGGCATTAAGTTGGTTATAGCTTGTCACAAAATTGATTTCCATTGAGGGGTTTATTCTATATTTTGCATATTATAAGGTATCTCATACCAAAATCGATAAGGTCAATTTTCCAATATGAGTTAAAATTGAATGAACGATTGTTTGATTATAGTATTTACTGAAAAATAAACTTCACCGTTTTCGGTACGTCACCTGCACCTCATAAATCATAATATATGGGTACTGGATGTGTCTCAAGAAATGATTGTCTACACTGGTATATAATATACCCACTAAATTTCGAAAAATTCAAGACTATTTTAATTAAAATTAACGTTTAAAAAAAACTCTGTATTACAATAACAATTTTCTTACGCAGAGAGAATTTACTGATAAAATTATCGTGAAAATCATTGTAAACAAGGGGCTTGTCAACTGCAAGAAAAAATAATCTTAATGAACAGTAAAATTTGCCCTGAATCACGGTAAAAATTACCGTATACTGAAAGATAAAAATTACAATGAATAATATTAATTTTTACCGTTCAATGGGGTCATTTTTCCCCTGAAGTCAGGATGTCTCCCACTTTTACAATGATCTTTACGTCAATGTTTATCAGAATTCTCTCTGTGTGCATTAACATACACTCCCTAGTACGGGGCCTGCGGCGGCTCAGTCGGTAGAGTGTCGGATTCCCACGCCGGTGACCCGGGTTCGAATCCTAGTCTCTGCCGATTGATACAAGCACCTCTGTAAAAATTACATGTGCTTTGTTTACAAACACACCGCAGACCCCCGTCGTCGATTAGCACCACATGGAAGCACAAACATGGCGACGTTAAATAATAATAAAAAAAAAAAAAAAAACTCCCTAGTAAGTTATTCGCGTCCAACGTTTTCCGAAATGCTCCAATGACATTTTCCGATTTACAGGAATTAACCAATAAGGTCGCTCTATTTTAAAAATGTTCGACGGGAATATCTTACTGGGGAGGGTACCTTCATAATTAACACGAATATAATTTTAATTAAATAAAAATTTTACCAAATATCATGTAATTAGGATGACTCAATTATATGTCTTACCATTCTTGGCTGTTTCTACGTAATGCATATATATGTGTATCTATTAAATAGATATTGTATAGAAGATTGTATGTTCAGTCTTTAATTTTTGTTTAATTATTCTTTTCTCGTGGAAAATATATGATTTTTTTCAGGAATATATAAAAAATAAAATGCATTATCGTTCCGATAGTTAATATAAGCTCCTTACGCGTCGAAAGATGTCATAGCCTCACGGATGTCGTTACGACTTTGCTCGGACAGGGACCACTCGAGCTTTTCCGGAGCTGGCAGGTGAGAAGAAATGGTGTTCTTTTCTGGCGGTGGCATGGCGTCAACTTTTTCCGTTAGTTCCTCAAAGATTCTGAATATTGCTGGTGCTTCACCCCCTGAGTGCTCATACGATAGACCCCACAAGCCATCCTGTAACACAGGCCATTTTATGAATACACTTTTCATCGGAGTTATACTTTTTAACACTAAGGTACGATAAAGCGTTTCTGGACCTTTTTCCGTAATTCAGTAAGTATACTCGCAATTTTTCTAGTCTCGTTATCAGAAATTATAATTTTTTACAGAATCAGCATTTTACAGAATGCAACGTTAAAATCAATTGCTATAAAACTGTTTACAAATTTAGAATCTTGCACATGAGTCTTAACACTTAAGCCATTCAATTAGAATCTCAAAGCTATAGCGTGCGAGAACTCAGCCTTTTACGTGCACGCAGCGTGCGCGAAATCACACGAGGAAAGACCTAGTTCTCTCCCATGCACACACAGCGTACAATCGCGTCTAGTCTCGTGAATCCCTATTGCACATTTCGCAACGACCGCAAAACCGCCACCGCCGCCGCCGCCGCCGCCGCCGTGTTTCAGACTCCAAACAGGCATCGGGCTTGTATCAGATGTCCCCATCCCTTTGAGTCGCTGTTCCCTCCCGAGTCGAAAAAACTTGGGCAAAAAAGACTTTTTTCGAAGGAAAAAGGAGAGGAGTAGAGATTGGCGCGAGTAACCTTCTGAACGGCGACGGCAGTGGCGGCGGTGGCGCATCTCCCCATGGCAGTCTAATTTAGAAAGGCGATCGCTGGCGGCTCTCGTAACCGCGACGACGTCGTCGTAGTCTATCTCTCCCTCTCCTGTAGTTCATTAAGTACCTCATTACGGGCTAACTCCAGGGGATATTCAAGTGCGCTAGGCTCTCGCGCGCACAGGGTTTCGTAAATAACGCGCTCGCTTTGTGTCTAATGTGACCGTACGCGCGCAGCTCGCGCTCAGTCCCTGACACCGATAACCGCGCGCACACATACACACACACACACACTTCATCGTGCGCTGCACTTGCTTAACTTTACGCGCTCGCACGGAGAAAGTAATAAAACCTCGTTATATGCGAGCATGCAGCTCTGTTTTCTTTCATAAAGTGCTGCGCGCGCGGCCGGCGCTTTTTTTTCCTTCTCCCTTTTTGATCATCGCGCGCCGCTCGTTCAGACCTTTTTTCTCCTCCTTATTTCTTTCACGCGCGCTCGCGCTAATGCAGCACGTCAAGCGATCCCCAACTTTGTACTGAAGATACTTTGCGCGAGTAGCTTATGAGACGAGTTATTACGTGCAGTGTGGCGTGTTTTAGATTATCTAAAAGCTTGTGCTGTAAAGATATTTGGAGACGGAATTTCTAAGTATTATTTTTTTTTATTGTATATCTTTCGTATCACTCTTTACTATTAATTAATTTAATTAAGTTGTCCAATTTTGTTCGTAATTAATTTATTAAATTCCAGAAAAAAATTCTTTAAACAAATCTTATTGTTATTTACTCGAATTTTTGGAATGTGCTGTAGTATAATAGGCATCGCTTATTTGAAAGTTTTTGTATTACAGCGAATTTAATACAATTGTAACTATTTTGTGTAATTATATAATATCCTTTTGTTCCGCTATTTAAAATAACATTTTTTTAAATAATTAATTCATCGTAAACACTTGAACTCTCTTCCGCAAAACTTGAAATCAGGAAGAAGAGAATTACCACATCATTTGAATGATTTGTATGAGTTTGATTGTTACTTTCTTGGAAAATGAGTGTGAAAATCTTATACTTTCCAGTAATTGTTTTTCTTACTCTTGACTGTTCATTTGACGTACGTCTATAAAGAATGAATTATTTTTTTCAAATTCATTGTCGATTTTTTTAATCAAGGGGGTATAAATTAGGTGTCTACACTTGCAAAGGAAAGAGAAAAATTACTAGTGTTTATGTATGACATGGACTAAAAGTCATTCAAAAAATGAGTTTTATATTTGAAAATAAAATTTTAATGAAGCATTTACCTCTGTTAGAGTTCTATATACTTTACATGTAACTCAAATTAGTAGCGGACGAGCCTCGGTGCATATTTTCACTCGAAAAAGAGTTTACCGTATGTTTTCTTTCTAATGGATGGTCCATATGAGTTTACCCAACGGTAATATTGATAAGCACAGTGTTAATATGCTGTGTCACATGTTCTAAATTACTACAAAAAAAATTTAATATAATAAAAAAAATTGAAGTAGTTGCTTGCTTTTAATCAATTTTAGCGATCACAGCAACGAAGATCGTTATTTTGACCAATATTACCGAAAAGTAAACTTACGGTAAACTCATTTTAGAGTAGAATTGATGCATCGTCGCTCAACCACTGATAATTTGAGTTATGTACGAAACATAGAGCTGTATTACGATACAAGTTTTCATTACACTTATATTTCTAAGCATAAAACTCGTTTTTTTTAGTTACCTTTAATCCACGCCACACATATACGCATAAGAATTTTTCTCTTTTTTGTGGTCGACACCCTTTTACGCCTTTTACCCTCTTTAATATTTTACCACCTTTAATAATACGAGTAGGATATATGGGGCGTGCAAAACCATAACAAAATAAGTCAATTTTAGAAATTTTGCAAACTATTGCAAACTGTTTAACATTAGCAACATAAAAAAGTGAAATTGGATGAATTTTCTCACTACAATTATTACTTGAATATACTATTTATTAATTGCACTAATTGGATTGTTTAAAATGCAGGTAAATAATGACGTGATTTACAAACAGTTTACAAATTTGTTTGGACTTTTACTAAATTTCGAAAATGGACTTATTCCTTTATGGTTCTGAACGCTTCATATATAATGCGAATCGGAAACAGCTGCCCATATTTATTATAAATTCTTCAAATTGTAACCTTTAAAATAATGGTAAATCGACCGAATTTGTCTGTATATTCTGCGTTAAAATTGAACATTGAATGTTGTAGTCGTTATTACATGGAAAATAGGATTTAATAAAGTGAAACGATGATATATAGCTTAATGAAAAATGTGACCTTTCCGAGGATGACATGGACGGTCTTGTCGAACCAGCGATTAGCGCCGACGTGTCGGGAGCCGCCGCCGTGAAGCATGTGATGCAGCACGTTGGCGTAGTCGCGCTCGCCTAGCCAGCGATCCTCCTTGCGCATGGGGTTGTTGAACGTCGTCGGTAGGACATCGTCGTCGATGCACACTACGCACAGGCAGCGCTCGAGCAGCTCCATGTTGTGGCGATTGCGCTCATCTGTTCTCATACGTTTCAATCGAATGAACATTTATTTTTAATCGTGGAATTTTATTGCTTCTGGTGATCGTAAAATATTTTTAAGTCATGAAAACACAGTAAACAAGAACAGTAATAATAAACACATTTGAACACTATAACTTTATATTTTTTCGAAACAATAAATCTGTAACTAATCTGTATACAGGGCCGTATTAGCCATTGCTGCGTCCCTACGGCAGCCGCTGTCTGACGCCCCTGGCCGGCCGGTCACTATATACAAGCATAAAGAAAAAGAAGGTCCTCAGGAACCGATGTCCCGTAATTGACGAATTTACAAAGCCAACTTAACTTTCTGAATGTTACGAACCTTTCCGGACTGTGACGACAATGTAATTTGTCTTTTGCTACATTTTATCATGCTATGTGGAAATCATACGATCCTTTCCGTATTTTCCGGAATTGCAAGTATTCAAAAAACTACTCAACAAGTAGAAAAATATCACTATAACAATAAAGAAAGGTAATCAAAGTGGCTAATGTATACAATGTTTATTCTATTTATACATATAAATGTTTATAATATTTAATATAAATATTTCCCGTATATTAATCTCCACCGCGATATATTAAATTTATATCGAATTTTTTATTTCTAATTTCGATAATTCAATTGGCAAAAAAAGAGTATTATATCAATGCAAGGGCAATGTAATATAATGTAATAAATCCCATAAAATGGCAGCGAATATTTCCACCAACACATCAAATATTAAAACTTATTAATTTAGGTCATATTTAGGACGCTTATTTTTCTAAATTACTCGAAGTACACAATATAAGTATAAGAATAATAATAAAATCGTAAGCCCTATACCCTAAACCCAACTACCCCGAGCAGAGAAATTTACAATTAAAAAATTTATATAATATAGAATTGTTAACCTTAAACCCTAAACCCAAACTGAGTAATTTGCAATCAAAAATTTTCATAATAAAATCATAAACCTAAACCTTAAATCCAACTAGCCCGAGCGGAGCATTTTGCAATTAAAAAATTTTAATAATTAAACCATATGTTCTAAACCCGAATCCCT
Organism: Gastracanthus pulcherrimus; assembly: GCA_949152435.1. Taxonomy (NCBI): domain Eukaryota; kingdom Metazoa; phylum Arthropoda; class Insecta; order Hymenoptera; family Pteromalidae; genus Gastracanthus; species Gastracanthus pulcherrimus. The sequence goes on from OX424576.1 coordinate 48,465,081, forward strand.
AAACTCAACTACCTCGAGCTGAGCCTTTTGCAAATCAATAATTTTAATAATAAAATCATAAGTCCTAAAATCTAAACCAAAATAACCCATGCTGAGCAATATGCATTAAACAAATTTATAAATAATAGAATAGTTAACCTTAAAACTTAAACCCTAAACCCACTTAACCCAAGCTGATAAATTTACAATTAAACAATTTTCATAATAAAATCGTTAACTCTACACCCTAAATCAAACTACCCTAAGTTGAGTACTATGCAATTAAAAAATTTTAATAATTAAACCACATGTTCTAAATCCTAAACCCTGAACCCAACTACCCCGAGCCGAGCATTTTGCAAATAAATAATTTTAATAATAAAATCGTAAGCCCTAAACTCTAAACGCAAATAATTCAAGCAGACCAATGTGCAGTAAACATATTTAAATAATATAATTTTTAACCTTAATCTTAAACCTTAAACCCAAGCTGAGAAATTTGCAATTAAACAATTTTCATAATACAATCGTAAATCCTAAATCCAACTACCCCAAACTGAGCATTTTGCAATTAAAATTTTACTATTTTAATCATAAACCGTAAACCCTAAACCGAACTACTCCAAGCTCAGCATTTTGCAATTAAACAATTTTGCAATAAAATCGTTATAATAATAAAATCGTAAGCCCTAAACTTTAAACCCAAATAACCCAAGCCGAGTAATTTGTTATGAACAAATTTAATCATAGAATTATTAACCATAAACTCTAAATACAGTGAATTTCACTTCACGAAAAAGCGTTTTATTATTGAATTTGTTTTTCACAAAATATTCAGCTTGGGTTATTTGGGTTTTGTGTTTAGGGCTTAGGTTTTATTATTAAGATTATTCATTTGCAAAATGCTCAGCTCGGGGTAGTTCGGTTTATAGGGTTTACGGTTTAGAATTTATGGTTTTATTACTAAACTTTTTTAATGGTAAAATGCTATGCGTGGCGTCATTGGGTTTAGGGTTTATGGTTTAATTATTAAAACTTTTTAGGGTTTATGGTGTAATTATTAAAACTCTTTAATTGTAATATACTCATCTGAGGTACGTTTGGTTTAGAGTTTAGGGTTTACGACTTTATTATGAAAATTTTTTTATTGCAAATTACTAAAATTTTTTAATTATAAAATGCTCAGAATGAAGTAGCTGGGTATAGGGTTAAAGATTAACAATTCTATTATATAAATTTGTTTACTGCCAATTGCCCAGCTTGGGTTATTTGGGTGTTGAGTTTATAAGTGTTTACGATTTTATTATTAATAGTACATTTCGACATGGGTGCGGAAGTAGATTATTTGCCTCATGTGATGTTTTTCGCTCGAGTGAAGCGAGACCTTTATGTTTTTTTTTAGTCCTGGAATCTTGCGCCCCCCTAGGGCCAGTGCCCTACGGCATGGCGTAGTTGGCATAGGCCATAATACGGGACTGTATATATATATATATATATTATATATATATATAGAGTTAGAGAGTTTGAACTAATAATAACGTGGTTAATATATATTTTTGGTTTTGCTCTACCTCTGACCAAGTACGATATAAAAAATTCATAGTATAAGTGTCGCGAACGGAGGATCGGGAATGACTGATTCCATTGCACTCGCTCTGTCGTTTCCGATCCTTCGTTCGGGACACTTACTATGCATTTTATATCGTACTCGTATTTTGCCAGAGTTAGAGAAAAAAAAGAAATATATGCTAACCACGTTATTCTTAGTTCAATCTTCCCAACTTGTGCTTGTATATAAACAATAAAGCCTAATAAAAGCTTTCATTAAGTCGTTAATAACTCGGCTCCTATTGATCAAAATGATTGTCTTGTCACAGCAGAAAATTAAACTGGTTGTTAAGAGCTTTAATTTGAGACTTACTGGTTATTTTTTACGTTCTTATCACTATCTTTATTTACGTGTATAACGTTGCATGGAAATAATATTTTTTTTATCATCGACGTCTCAAATTGAAGCTTTTAATGTCTACTTTAATTCTCTGTTATGTTATTAACGACTCAAAAAAATCCTTTATTAAACACAAATTGCTTTAAAAAGTATTGTTCACTATTTTTTTCGTTTTTAGAATGCCAAAAGCATTCGGGAAAACCGGGTCTGGTAAGTGTGAGCTCAACAAATTTATTATTATTTTTTTGGTCGAGCTGTTTTCGATTTTTTGTAGAATTGCTCATATTATATGTAAGTTATAGATTTATTGTTACGAAAAACTATAAAGTTATAATGCGTAAGTGTGTTTATTATTATTATTCTTGGTTACAGTGTTTTTGCCTTTAAAAGGGTCAGAAGGTTATTCCTATCAAATGGCCGAAACGTTGGCTTTTAATTATTAATAAAGTAAAAAAGAAAGCATATATTGATCATGCGGCCATTATTTGTTCCATTCTAAATTGAAAATTTACTTTATTTATCGTGCAAACAACTTCGATTACATCTTTGAAAATAATATTTAGCTTCTGAAACATTTAAAATATTATTAATGGAGTACTTGATTGTGTCTGTTATATGGAAATTAATAAATGCAGAAGATAATTAAATTTAAAAATTTGCAAGTAGATTTATATTCAAATAATATTTTTTTTAAAGTACATTATTTTAATAATACTAAATATAGTATTTTAAATTAAGCAATTTTTTTTCAGTGCAGTGCCCTGGTAGAAACGTTAAGGAGTTCTTAGCTATTGTTTAAGTAATTTTATATGGATTAGTTAATATATCCTTAAGGAATTAGCTAAAAACCCCAGTACCTGGCGACGTTTTTTCGTTACGAACTAGTTAAAAACTCGTTAATTTAAAAAATATATTCAGAAGTAATGTAATAATGAATCGATTAAGTTTAGTTATCAGAGTAACTATTTGATAATAAGTGTTTAATTATAAATGATTAAAATGTATGTACATTCAGCTTTCAAATATATCCCCACTTTGTAAATAAATATTCCGGGTTATGGTGAAGTAAAACGTTTTCGCGCTTTTGCGAACAACAATTCTACACAAAATATATATAAGTTTGTTCGTTTTGTCTGAAGAACGTTTACTTTGAAACGTTCAATTCTAAGTCGCGCGAGGGGTTTTTGGGACAATTTTTTTTAGTTTCATGCTTTTTTGTACTCTTAACATCTATATTAGTTAGATATATGACACTATTAATGGTTATAGTCCGTTGATCGTTACATCATTTTTAGGTTATTAAATGATTTATATTTTTTGAAAATATTGCGTTTGCTAACAATTATAGTTAATGAATTACTCAATTGCTTTAAAAAATTAACAATATAAATAAATTAGGGTTTTTAACACAAAAAACAATCACGTGTAATCCAATGATAAGACTCCGAAATAAATTGCAACTCCGATTTAAATATGCGACGCGGTGTAACGGTCTGCTGTATTTTGCTGAGAATTAAATTGGAACATGCGCTATTGATTTGATGTACGTGATAAATAAAAAATATTTTTAATTATATACTGCAATTTTTTTATCTGTATAATTTAGATCTCTTAGCGAATCCTAAGCTTGATTTTATCCTTAATATTAGTTAAGATTAACTAACGAGATTAGCTAATCGTTGATATCTTAAGTAATTCGACTCGTTAATTTTCTACCAGGGAGGTTTTATACCTAAAAAATTTTGATCATTAGTATAAATAATATTAATATTAAGATGTTTAATTTAGTGTTATGTAGTAATACCATTAAATAAACTTTATATATAACCAAATAATGGAGATTGCTTACGAACACACAAAACAGCTTATAATAAAACGTACTTTTTGAAAGTTCCTCTCTGGCTTTGGCCCAAATAGGTCTTTTCGCAGTTGTTAAAATACCTACAGGCAGTGTTTTAGCATCAGCTGGCACTTCCATGATTTTCAAAATTTGTTCAACTAATTCAGATTCTGTTATGCGCCCTCTATCTGATGCTCTTACCGGTACACTATAAAACTGAAAAGTAACACTTTTATTAATCTAAAATACATAATAATTTATATTTGTTTTAGTATTTGTATTTCTATTGATTATTAAAAAGTCTTTAAAATTGACTTATATAAAAGTTATTACTAAAAAGATTAATGATGTATAGTGTTACAATTATATAAATTTTTACTTACAAATTTACATATTATATAATATACATTATAAGGGATTATTATGAATAATGCATATATATGCTACAGTTAATATATATATATATTAACTGTAGTAGGCATAGAAAATTGTATTTTTGATAATAAAGCTCGCCTGTTCTGTGGCGCACTCTGCAGGGTACGTATTGAACTAATATAGATCACTGTATGCTTTGACTGATTTGCGTGGTCTACACTCAGCAGTATTCGTGTACACCCTCGGCACAATTCAACTAACGGAACGTGTTTTAAATTTTTTTAAATAACGTAACGTGATTAGTTATGTTGCTCTTTTGTCTTTTTAGCACTTACATTGGAGGATAGGTATTCAAAAAATTGCAACGCGTTCCGCGAGTAGAATTGTGCGGAAGATGTATATTGAAATTCCTTTGCTTATCTCGCAATGTTCAATAATCTTAAGAATAGTAAATTAATAACTGTGCTTTTCAAATTGAATATTTCTTTTAAACGTTATTTCTTTTAAAAAACTAAATACAAATATTTATATAAATACTACATTGACTTTAAATTCAATCTATTTATTTTTTTTTTATTTTACTCTCCGAGTCATTGATTTCGATGGGGCTCACAGACGTGTTTGCTGCTGTCAATATATAATGCACCCGCAGTTTTCTTTGGTAGGGCTTTTCTCAAAAATGACTACACAACTCAGTTTTCAATTAAATTTTTTTTTGTCTACTTCAATGCTATTTTTTGAGAAAGTTTTTGTTAAGATGCTTACAAAGCTGCGATAAATAGTACCTAATATCCGAAAGGAAAAGTCCCACAGTGTGCATTATTTGTTCGTATAGGATGGCTTAGCAATTGTAGGCTTATGGCATCAAACTGCAGGTACTACACTTCATATTTTGGGTACATTGTAATGTATATTGATTGAATCATAACTTTAAAATTCACACATATAATTACACCTTTTTTATGTATACGTTTTCATATGCATTATAATGCGTTGATATATTACATGATACAATTAGTTATTATATGATGGCGTAATGCCATTAATAAAAAGTGAATGATCTTGAGTGTTTCATAGATTATATAAGTATAAAAAATTTATTAAAATGGTAATAAAATTATAAAAATAAGAATGATATTTTAAAGTTTTGCCGAAAGATGTAGTATAACAACGTCGTCTAAATGAAAATGACATTAAAGTTATTATAAAAAGGAAAGTGTTAAATTACAAATCGATTTCAAATTTTTAAAAAATCTTACTTGATTATGATGAGCGACTATGATATGATCCCCAGAAGTGGCTCGATTAAGATGTATATGCTCGTCGATGATCTGTCCAGATCTTCGGTAAAGACGGAACATTTGGTAATGTTGCGCCATGCAAAGGGGTTGCATAGTTTTGCCATCCTTTGACTTTACCCGTTCCACATCTAATTCAGACCTATAATAACCAAATTATGTGAATTATTTCTTATATTACAATATGAATTTGAATGTAATAAAGCTTAATTGTTAGAGAATTGAAAAAAACATTATTAATTAATAGATATAAATTTTAAAAATCGCACTGATAAATCTTAATTTTATCCAATTAAATCCGAAGTTATTAGTATATGATAAGTTTTGTAATGTACAGTAAAAAAAGTTAATATATATATATATATATATATATATATATATATTTCTTAAATTTTGTCTCGACAATTTCAATTTTCTTAATTGGTGCGCTTACCGATGCCGTAACAAAGTTGTAATTTTTACCCTCTATAACATTTTTTATAAATCCTCCAATGAGGTTAGCGAAAATGTGCATTCGATCTAACGAAATTGCAGTATTTGTTCGAATAAGATGTTTTGTCCGTCGAAGTTACTCTGCATAATTCGTGATGAAAATACCTAATGTGCTCGAAAACAAAAGTAAAAGAGCAAACATAACCAATCTCATTACGTCATTTCAAAAAATTTGAAACGCGTTCCGCAAGTCGAATTATACGGAGAACGTATTTGAAATTAATAAATTGTTAGAAGATTTGAAATTGCCTACTTTTTCGTTCGGCTGTCTAGTGAAATCGCGCGGGCTCGCACGTTCGTAGCACCCGAACAGCGGTTACGAGGACACTTCCCGCGCGACGCGCGACTCGGCAACGTCGATGTGAGAGTCATCGCGCTTGCGCTTTGATACGAACCATCAGCCTCGTGTTCACTCGTTTTGTGTTGCGTCTCGCGTTATTACTATTATTATATTGTTAAGCGTACAAACTATCAATATTAAGAGTTCGTCAGTTATTTTTATTTAGTAAACCTTTATTCTACTTAATTCCTGGATGTTGTAATTTCACGTGCCAGTCGTTAAGTCCTTTCCTGGGGCTAGAATGCCACATCCTACATAAATATTTTAACCAACATCTACCTAGTAATTTTGTGTCTAACAAAGTATAATATTTGTTACTCTATATTGTAACTCTTATAATTAAAGTTTAATGACAAAAATTTATTGTAAAAAACCTTCTTTAATGCGATACTACGCTACAGTCTCTTCTTAATTTAAAACCCAAAATATTTAGGGTTTAATTTCTTAAAAAAGTTAAATAGTAATCAGAGTTAAGAATAAATTAATAAAATGTTTTTATATTTAGTGTATAATCTTGAATTAATCAGACGTAATAACTTAATCTATATTCTTTATTATTCTTACATATGATATAATCAGAGTATTAATAACTACTAAACACTTATTACGTTTTATAGTTGAATAAATTGCGACAAAAATTCCATATTGATTTTTTTCCGTTCATTTAGTCTATTAGTGGATAAAAAGAAACCGCGTAAGTGCTCGATTCACTTCTACGTTCCTTAGCCTACCCTGCTGAAGGAAATCCGTCTTGCAGAATCTATAGAAAGCGAATATAAAGCCACCGCTACTGAAGAGCAGCTCAAAGCATCTGCGATATCCGGCGAGTCTCGTAAAGTAAATTGCTCGAAGGAAGTCGTTATTTTATGTTCCGTTTATCCAGGATACTTCTTGTATTTATTGTAGTTTTTAGATAATAATTTTAATTTTTTACTGAAATTGTACATTACCCTACTTAAATTATTCCATTAGCAATGGGGTATTTCACGATACAAATTTATATTTAAACCAATTAACTATATTTGAAACCTTTACAATAATGTTATAAATTTTTGCAAATATAGTGGCGGTTTATTTTTTATCTCAACAACGCCCGTCCTTCTATATGAATCACTTTCTTTATGTTCCAAACTAATTAGTAATGATTAATAGCGTGTTTTGCAATCTATGTTTAATGGATTGGATTTTTATTTTAATGGTGTAATCTTCTATCTAAAAAAGCAACAAAACCGATTAAACAGGCAATGTTGAGATAAACAATACATTACCACCAATTTCGGAAAAATTTATATTCTTGCAATTGAACTTTTATATAGAGTTAATAGGTTTTAATCGGAAATATGTATTGGGAAATGCCCGACTAACCAATGGAATTCTTCAAGCAGGCTAGCTTAAAACAATAAGCAAAGAAATGTCGTTTTTATTCGTTGAATTCTACAAATTATTGTAATTTATACCTAAGTAGAAGAGATCGGGGCGAAATTGACCGCTGGGGCAATTCAAACAGGGTGGATATTTTAAAATTTAAGTGTGATTGAAGGTTTTGACAAGGTAAGGATATGAGTATTTTCAGAATAAAGTTACAAAACTTGAGTGATAACTATACATCAATTTTATTAACTAACAATTATTATTTTTCTAGCGCATTAATATATTTTTTGGAATTATACTCCAGCTAATATAATAGTGATAATATAATTATACTTAAGATCTAATGACTTTGCTATTATTAAAATATTGAATTACGAATAAATTGAGACTCTGATCGCTTAAAAAGGTATCAAATTAAGCTATAGTTAGAATTTTGAGAAAATTTTATGCACGTTGGGGCGACATCGAACACAAGTCTCTAGCTATTTAGCTTTATTTGTTTTTGCTAAAATTTACATTACGTACTATTTATATATGCGTTTTTTCATAGCATTTATACTAATTATAAGATTTAGATGCTATAGATTGTATCATATTTAACAGAACACCAATTTTTTACGAAAATTGTAATTCACATTTAAAACAGACGCGAGTCTAATTTGACCCCGTATGGGGCAATACATTTTTTATTAATAAAGTTCTATTTACGGATATAAATAAAGAATTTATACTTTAAAAGTCGATCGTGTAATTGAGAACTTACTACTAACAACTATCCATGTTCCTAAATAAATTTTTTTATTTTTGTCCCGATCTCCCTTATAGTTTTAAGGTGGATCCTCCGAAAATAACAGATTTTTAGGTATAATTTGAAAGTGGTAATAGAGATTTCAACACAAATCCAATGTAAAGTAGTTTCCAACTACTGATAATTAATACAAATTTCAAGAGTGTTTACTATACTGTTTTGAAAATGTACGTATAGTCACATCATAAAGTTTGTACTAACATATAATATAACAGATTTTAACTATGTTTCTTATATGTATCATTATAGTAATAACAATATACATTAAGTTTTAAATACACTTTAATCTTACTAATTCAGTACATTTTTTCGAGAATAACTTTCTAAGTTGACTATTGCCTTAGAATTACCTTAATAATCTTGTCAAGTATGTATGTTATTTTCTGTCTTGTGATAAAATTACTTCTATAATGCTATAAATTATGAAGTATGTGGTAAATATTAAATATTTCTTTGTGCATGATGTCTTGATAGAAGAGATATAACTAGGTATACCCTGCTAATAATTACATGTAAATTATACACTCTATCATAAAAGTTTTATAATTGTTGATTACGATATATGTCCAGAAGTATTTAATAATAATCACTTTGATTCATGTAGCTTAACAATGTATGAATCAGAAATACGGGAACGGCAAACCATAACGTTGTAAAAATGTTAGTTTGAGTATACTTATGCAAATACTAAATAAATAAATATATATATATATATATATATATATATATATATATATCCCTGTTAATGTATCGATTCAAGTGTGAATGTTGTAAGAAGTTATATTATTATAAGAACATGCAGAAGGAGGTCGGTCTATCTCTGGAGATATTAAGTAGTAACCGCATCAGCCAGTAAGACTTAGGATATTCAGTAGAACTTCATTATATTATACAAGTGTAAATACTGATTTAGCAACGTCGCATGTTTGTCTATTATATACGTTAAAGTAATTTTTCCCGTCTACCTTAGCGATTACGACACGTTGCTCATTGCATTGAAGGATTATTCTTGTACTTTTTTCTAGTAGTTTTTATTCTTGTTTTTGTAAGTCAGAATCTTCTTTGGGTAAATAAATATTTTTGCCTATTGTTTGTGTATAGATTAATGTTTTTTCTGAAAGAATTATGATTTTTATTATGGTAATATCATTTGAAACATTATGTAACTAAATTAATCACAAAATCTAATAATAAATACTAATTGTATGATGTTTCGCTTGTTTTGGATATTACTGAAATTGTATGAAAATTCTTTTATAAAGTACAATGTTAAGAAGCTAAATAACATTCTACTGCAGGGTATAGTTCTGTAGATTCTCGGAAATATAACTTAAGTTAATTTCTCGCGTTTTCGAGATATTGAGATTTTAATGTTTGCAATAATGTACTAAATAAAAACATAAAAAACGGCAAGAATAATAAAGAACAAACCCGATGTCGCTAAATCACTCCAGTTTCTATTTACCTAGTACATAAAGTTATAAGATAAGACTTTATTATATCAGTTATTATTGCTTCCTCATGGAGGAAGCTTTGTGATGGTGAAGAAACGCCGCCAACTGCTTTGGCATTATGCTTTCTCAAAGAGAATTTAATTACCCTGGTAGAAATCTAAGCTGGTTTCTAGCCAGATATTAGCTAGATTTTCTAAATCTGCTTTAATTCAGGTTAAGAAATTAGGTAGAAATCAGTTAAAAACGACATGCTTTTTAGCTAATTTCTAGCTAGATTCTGCTTAATATTCTACTTAATATAAAATTGATAAACTAAGTAATTTATGTATTAATTCATAACGTAAATAATAACAGCTTTATAATAATCATAGTAATACGCAATTATAATCATACTACATTAAGTATTTTACTAAATTAAAGTTAAAAATGTACCTTAAATGTCTAGTAGTAATGGAGGTTAAGTTATTTGTTTACATAACGACGCGTGCATTTAAAAAGTATTATTTACACAGAAAGTACCAAAGCCCCGAGTAAAATTTAAATGTCTTTATTAAAGAAATTTATGTATTAAAAATAACAATATGCAATAAAGTTAAATTTACAATGAAGTTTTGTTAAAAAATTTTATTTTCGACTTCACAAAATTTTTGTTGACTAAGTTATGATTGACTAATTTTCGGAAAGGAAATTATTAGTCATCAAATACTTTTAGTATAGCATATGCATATCTCTATAATCTCGTAACTTGTTATTTGTTGATAAAAATATTTATTTTGTCGGCATACTATATTGAACACTCAATAAAGTATAATAATGTATATTTTTAAAAACTAATAACTTTACAAAAAATATAAATAGGTTAGATTTGCAAACAAAATACGTCCTTGCTTAAAAAATAGTCTTAAGCAGATTATAGCCAGATATTAGCTATAATTTGATTTATTAATAGCTTATTAATCTGCCTAATAATTAATAAGCTAACCAGCCATTCTAGCTAACTTTCTATCAGGGTAATAAATAAGGAAGAGCTGTGCAGTACCGCTCTTCATGGTTATTTTCCTGTATAACTATTTTCATCTAATAGTGATTTGTACTCTACTGAAAAATGAATTATTTTTCAATAAACATATTATCGTATAGCAGGGTGTCTTTGGTTAGCGAGGTGTCATTGATTCAAAAATCCATTTTTGTCTATAAAATCAAACCAAATCTATACCTATAAAAGTGCATAAGACACAAAAACGCATCATTTTTTAAAATCACTCATTTAAAATTTGTACTATTATTTAAAATATACTAGTTTACAAATTATACCATCAAAATAGTATAAAAATTATAATTTTTTTATGTTATACTATAGATAGATACAGATTCAATATTAAATCATTTTAAAAAAATCACACAATAATAATATTTTTGATATAACATTATCTTTCCAGTTTCTAAATTTCTTCGCGCAGCATAATGCATAAAGTCGGCTAGAAGTGTAGAATAGTAAATCTCATATATAATAATATGTAATATCTACAAGAAAAAGCAGAAGGATAAAGCTTAAAGATTTTGTGATATACAGGGTAAAAATGTATTGATTAAATGGAATAATCTCTAATATCTCGCAAGATTGTTAACCAAATCGGCTACAAAATATTCAGGCAATAACCTTACACCTAGCCAATATTCTCCAAGATTTTCAAAGCATTATACCAAGTATTACTCAAGTTATCATTGTCCAAAAATTACATTTCTTAATTTTTTTCTCAGAAAATAAACGGTCTTAATACCTAAAAATTTACAGAAATATACTTGTATATGAAACAAATATCCCATATAAAGAAATGATTTCGAGATATGTATCGAAGTATATCGAGTTGAGAGGTACCTATTCTATATTAATTTACATTTGTTGAATATTAATTTGCTTTATGTATAATTGTAAACTATATGTAAACATGTAAAAATCGTTTTTTATTAATAATCGAGATTCTTACACAGCTAAGTTCACGTCGATCAACGAAACAGAAAGAAGTGCGAAGATTGGTTTTATATAACCTTAAATTGTAGTTTTAAATTGTAAATTCTTTTTTTCAACATTGTAATTATACATGCCTATGAAATATCATTGAATACAATGTGCAGGTGTGTGAGGTTACCGACGATTGTGTCTGAGAATACCTTCTCGTGGATTTTGCATGAATATGTAAAAAACAATATTCAGGTGCGAAAGGTCGCCGATGATGGTGTCTCCTCCGTGCTTTTTGCATAAATATGTCTACGTGCATAGTGTCCTCGAATACGGCGTGTAAATTACGCGGGGCTGTCGGAGATGAGGTTCAGGTGTTACGCACGAGGAAAAATTAAGTCTAGATTATTCGCTTCGAAGCTTTTAATGTATACGTGGACATTGTCTTCGATTAAGGCGTGTATACAACCAGGGCTCCAGAAGACGAAGTCTAGGTCTTGCGCATTGGTAAAAATCAAGTCTAAATTGTGCGCTCTGAGGCGTTTGATGTCTACGTGGATATTCTCTTCGTGTAAAGCGTGTATACGGCCCGGGCCTCTCGGAGAAGGTGTCCAGGTGTTAAGTACGGGTATAAATGATGTCTGGATAGTGCGCGTCTTGGCTTTTGATGTTTACATTGACATGATTCTCTTCGAGTGAGCCGTGTATGTCTACAGCTGTTGCTCTCGGAGATGAGGTCCATGTGTTACGGACCAGTAAAAATCAAGTCTAGATTGTGCTATCCGAGGCTTCTGATGTTTATGCGGATATTCTCTTTGACTGATACGTGGATACCACCCGGGCCTCTCAGAGAAGATGTGCAGGTGTTATGCACGGTGAAAAATGAAGTCTAGATAATGCGCTTCGTGGCATTTGATGTTTACGTGGACATTCTCTTCGAGTGAGGCGTGTATACCACCAGATGCTCTCGGAGATGAGGTACATGCGTTACACACGGAGAAAAATGAAGTCTAGATAGTGTGCTTCTGGGCTTTTGATATTTACGTGAACATTTCCTTTGAGTGAAACGTGTATACCACCCGAGTCTCTCGGAGAAGGGGTCCAGGTGTTACACACGGAGAAAAATGAAGTCTAGATAGTGTGTTACTGGGCTTTTGATGTTTACGTAAACATTCCCTTTGAGTGAAACGTGTATACCACCCGGGCCTCTCGGAGAAGGGTTCCAGGTGTTATGCAGTACCAAAAATCAAGTCTAGATTAGGCGTTCCGAGGCTTTTAATGTCTACGTGCATATTGTACTCGAGTACAGAACCTAGTTTACCCTGAGCTCTTGGAGATAAGGTCTAGGGGTCGCGCACGAAAATAAATTATGTACACCAAGGAAAATACAGTCTAGCTTGTGTGCTTCAAGGCTTTTGAAGTCTGCGTATACATTCTCTTCGGGTAAGGCGTGTATACCACCCGGGGTTCTCGGAGAAGAGGTCCAGATATTACGAACTACAAAGAATCAAGTCTAGGTTGTGCTCACCGAGGTTTTTGATGTCTAAGTGCATATTGTACTCGAGTACGGTACCTAGATCACACGGAGCTCTTGGAGATGAGATCCAGATTACGCGCACGTGAATAAATGATGTGCAACTAGGAAAACCAAGTCTAGCTTGTTCTCTTCGAGGTTTTTGATGACTACGTTGTCATTATCTTTGAGTAATGCGTGTATACCACCTGGGGCTCTCGAAGATGAGGTCCTGGTGTTACGCACTACGAACATCAAGTCTAGATTCTGCTCTCCGAGATTTTTTATGTATTCGTGTACATTGTCTTCGACTAAGGTGTGTATACCACCCTGGTCTCTTATAAATGAGATCCAGGGCGTCTTCCGGAATGTCAATTTTTGGATGTCCGTTCTTATGGCACCTAATATTTCAGAATACAGAATTGATTAAATCATACATCGGAAATACTTTAATTTTCAAAAATTTTATTAGACAATATTTTTGGAATATTTTTAATGTTCACTTTTTAATTATGGGGTGTGCAGGTAATATGGCCATCTTAAGGAACTTTTGATTCCCAGTAGATATATATCGGGTTTTGAGGCTTCGGAAACTATTGAGACATGTTATTTGAACCTTTAACTCTAATTACCTCATGAGATTTTTTGCAAAACAATCACTCTACATTTTAATTAAAAAAATTCTAAGTAGTTAAAAATTGGCAACTTTACCAATATTGTTGGTAAAGTGGCCGTCTATCAGTTCTTATGATAAAGTCGTATAGTAAGTGCTTCAAAAAGTCAAGACAAGCCTAGCAGAGACTTTATGTGTTATTTATCTACATGGTGCCGTAGCGCACGCCTTTCTGTCGATATTTTGGGATTAGTAGGCCTAAGAATTTTGAAAAAGCAACCGCCGTTTTTATAGGCGTCATTTGCCTTTTGCTTTGCAATGCATTCGTATAGCCACTGCACCAATTGATAAACGACAACGAAAGTGGCAAAAACTGGCACATGCATCTTAAAGTACGTAGAAAAAGTTACAATTTTATGTACCGTATGATTTCTTTTTCGCTCATATCACGCTGACAAAAGTGGTTTCTTTACATGCATGCACTGCTAAGAAATCACAATTTTGATGCCTTCGCGCGTAAACATGACATTATCTTACAATTAGAGGGCGCTAGCAGCGGGGTCATCGCGCATCTCAACAACTATTGTCACAATACATATACTGTAGGAGTTACGGCGCCCCAGAACAACGCATACAGCGAGATCTCATATAGGTGGCCAGATTACCTGCATGGCCACGTTACCTGCACCCACTTTATATTTAAAAGATTGTCGTTTATTAATTTTAAATGTTACTCTGGGGTAAAATTAGGAATGAGGAATAGAAAAAATCGACGTTCTTAAAACCAAATACATATTGTAAACCATTCACAAGTAAATCAAATACGTTATTATAAATATCGTGAACGCTGATTATGAAACTAAACTAACAGCTAACTTATTACACAGCTTTTTTTTCACATTTTTATTGTTAGAAGCAATCATTTAATATTTATCAAAGTTAGACGTTAGAGTCATTTTCTAATTAACGAATGTTCGTATAAACATCTTAAATACATTCCAATAATTTATATTTAAAATTTTTTAAAACCGTTACTTTTTACGGTTTTTATTAAATGATAAACGAAAAAAGCTAAAAAATATATAATAAACAAAATAATTAATAAACAATCCGTTGGTGGTATAAATACTACCAACGTAAATGTTTTAAAAGAATTTATTTTCAATTGAAAAGAAAAATTAAATAATATTATAGACTAAAGAAATATATCGAAAATTATTCTACAAAACATACACAATTTTAAGTATACTATGTGTTACGTGTGTGTCTGTGAATGTGAGTGTGAGTGAGTGTGTGTGCATGTATGCGCGTGCGTGTGTGTGTGTGTGTGTGTGGAGTTGCATTACTCTGAATATACACGATGAAAATTACTTTTCAGGGCTTATTCTTTTTAGTTTTATTTAAGGACAGCGGCTAAATTTTTTTCTTTTTTTCAATGTCTTTTTTAGCGGTTTTTCGATTTTTGAGTTTTAGCTTTTCAAGTTTTTTGATTAAAATAAATACAGATCCTTATGCGCCATTTTCAAGAGAAGTGAGTAATTTTTTTGAAAAAAGATTTTTAAAAATCGACTAAAATCGTTATGCATTATATATGTTTACCAGTATTAACTGCTAATTTATTAACCCTCTTTTTAGTTATTCTTTTTTCGTGACTATATGAGCATATAAAGGTATTCAAAAGCAAGATGTTTTCGCAATACTAATGAAAATAAAATTAATTTTCGAATGGCGGTAGGGACAAAAAGTTTTGACGTCATTAATTAGTGCAAAGAGGAGCAGGCGGAAGGGTGCTAATTAAATTTTACCTGTCGAGAATCTCTTGGTAATTGAGGAGCTCCGTAAGAAAACGCGCAAGGAAGACGGCAGCGTCTCGCTGGCTGGAAAATTGTTTGGGTCTTGCTGCTAGGCCAGGGTTGCTGTTGATCGGAAGCCCGAGAGGAACCGATAAATACATGTCGTTCAACCACCAGTCCGTTGCCTGCAAACAAAAGCTGTTTGTTAACACTTTTGAAAATTTACACATATCTTAACATTATTAGGTATTATAAATATTACGGTGGCTCTCTAGTAAAATTAACTTGTAACAAATTAAAAAAAAAAATTCTTAACGTACATAAACATGATAGTTCTGTATAAGTAAACATAACATTTAAGTATTTTTTATGCATTATGTATCCAAATAAAGTGCTGGGAATGTTCGCTGCTGCTATGCGATAATTTGAGAATATCAATCGTGCTCTCACTGGATATAGAGGAAGTCATTGTTATTACACATTTCATACGAGCTGCTACATAAGTTAAGGCTTTTCCGATGTTTGATAATCATAAATTTTTGACAATAATGTCACATTGGATACATTTTCTTTTATAAATGCAGTAATTATTTTCAACAAATTGAATGGATAATACTTATTAGGTGTCTGTCTAGATAGATGGTCGAGAACGTTCGTCTTTAGGAATCAAAACATTATCAATGCTGCTAAAATTTGTGGTCTCCTGCTATTACTCTCGATTAATCTACTGTCTTTGTTACTCATTCGTAGAAATATTTTTGTCAAATATAAATATTTTAAAAAAATGTTAAATTTAAAAAAAATTCCTAAAATATCCCCAATTTTGTAAATTCAGATACTAGATTTTTCATTAAGGGGACAAGTCGCCATTTAACCCTAAACATTAATTTATCAGTTCATAAAACTGTTTATAGCACTGCGTGATCTAAACCCGCACTTAACCCACGCTTATCTGTGAGCTAAGTAGCTCATTATTTCACCGTATAATAATGAATTTACTTAAGTCATGGGCTCGTAATTATCGATAATTAATGACAAAAATCACTCTATAGCGTATTGTTACACATAAGAATAGAAAGAAGAAGAAGTAAACCCCTGTATATACCGTCGAAATATACCAGAAAATAATGTTGATCGAGTAAAATATGTTTCTGAATTTGAGGTTAGTTTCACTTGACATTAGAGCGGCAGAGCGCATTTTTTTGAATATTCAATTAAATTTTGTTATCTTTTTATGTAAATATTCGTTGTAAATATAGTTGAATTTTTTCTGTTTTTTCTGAATAACAAATAATTGTAAATGATGAGAGATAGGATTAAAAGGGATACATATAATAATAATAGTAAACAAAAACAATATAATTCAAATTTTCAAATCAAATAAACCATTTATTAAATATTACAACTGTAAAAATGCTATTTTAAATAATCACCATAACTATAATAATAGACTATAAAAAACTTTTCATTTCACTAATCTGTTTGAACAGCTTTATTTTTCACTTCACTCTTATGAAATTCAAAGGAACTACATAATCCATTTAGTGTAACATTACAATTATTAAAAATTAATGTTTTATTGGAGGTCTCATCTGGCAAACCGAATACATAAAGTCCAAAATCTGGATCATAAAAGATAGGTCTTGGTACGCTGGATTTCATTTGTGCAGTTAGCGTAGACTCCTTAGTTGCTTTCTGTTGTTCGACTCGATGAATGATAACTGGGGATGAAACTCTATCTGTTGAAGTGTCCATACTCTTTGTTGCTTTCTGTTGTTCGACTTGATGAATGATGACTGGGGATGAAACTCTATGTGTCGAAGTGTCCATACTATTCGAGTGCATACTTCTTTGAAAGGTCTGCAAAGTAGGCCAACAATATATCTTCGCAAAACGAATTTGTATGTTTTGCTCTACGCCAAGTCTTGAAAGTATTATATGCAATAGTGTACAATCTTTTTGATCTGTCCGGTAACAAATCTATAGTTATATTCTGTGCTGCTTGTCGTATAAGTTCAGGAACAATTTCACAATCATTTTTACTAGATTCACTATCAGAAACTTCCATTTTCAAAACTATCAATAAATTTAGATTATGAACACATTAAGAATATATTGATTCTAAATAGTTAAAAATGTAACCTCAAAATATTGTTTATTTAAAAAAACTTTTGAAAAATTTACAATAGATGAAAAAACTGGAAGAAAAATATGAAAAAAATTGAAAGAAATTATGAGAATCTGAGTATATATTCAAACACGAATGGAAAACGAATCAAGCACAAGACGTAATATACACAACGCAGTAAAAAATTTTGCGGAATATTACACCGCTGAGCATGGGAAAAATAATAACTTTACATCATTGAAGCATATGATTATCGTACATGAAAATGGGAAACTTCCGCAAAAATTTTTACAGTGACGGCGTAAGAGAATCGAGTTGAGACTGGAACATGAATAATAAGTCGTGGGCGCGAAAGCGAACCACTGAGATGTATATAACGAAACTTATACGCAGTATAAAAGAGCATATGTTAGGATTTGAAATGTTTACGCTTTTCGTTCGTTTGAATAAGTAAATATTGCATTCACATAAATTAGATTTCAATCGGCGGGTTTATATCACACGTGCTATAAAATAGTATCCGATACTCGTGATCTAAGTAAAAGCTCATTATATCACGGCGTGTATAGCGCCCTCGCTCTGCTCGGGCGCTAACTACACGCCGTGAAATAATGACCTACTTAGATCACTCGTATCGTAATATACTATTCTTTAAAAATCAATCTTTCTTAAAATTTTCATAACTATAAATACTTGACAATACCTTTATGTTAAGCCATCAAAATCTTCATCTTGCGCATCACAATCTATAACCATTTTTAATACCTTATTTATTGAAGGCAGTTTACGGCATGTACGATTCTATATGATTGGGTGAATGAAATGTTTTTCATTAGTTATTTTACTCATTTTAAAATGTATTAAAACTTTAGCCTTCACTGTTTTGTTAAAAAAAATTTTTATTGTTTTTTTCCGAAAATTAACTAATTGTTTGAAAATTATTAACAGAAATTCTTAACATATTAAATCGTTCTCTGAAAAAATAAATAAATAAATGTAAAAGTGCACGGCTAACGTTTTAGTAGATATCAAAAGGAGTCAAATAACCATTGGAATACAAAATTTCATTGTTCGAGTCACGTAGAATTGTGCACGGTGCAAAGGTGTATTGTCTCCTTAATTTAATAAAAAATGATAATTTTTAGCAAATAATAATATTCTTTAAAATGACTAAATTAATCTGAGAAAAAATCTTTTCTTGTGCAAGAAATGTAGAATTGTTAAAGCAAAATCCTTAGTATTGAATCATAAATTAAATTTTTACCATAAAAAATTTTGAACATAAATAAATGCGTTAAAGTAGGCCTATGGTAAAAAAAAGTTTTCAACTTTTATTTTACCATAATAAAGTTTCTACTATTATTTTTATTATTATTATATGATGCTAAATACAAATTTCTAGTAAGTTTAAACTTATTTTATTCTTACAGTATGTCATTTTTGCATTTATTAGATGCTATTTTCAAAAAATGATTGGCGCATACAGATTTAATTAAATGGTCTTATAAAATTTGTAAATACTTCAATATAACAAATAAAACTTGGCATGATTTTTTATTTAAAAAGAAAATTTATCCACGATGAAATTATAAAAGGATAAGTTATTTAAAAGTGTAACTAATTTATTTATGTTGTTTAGTATGTATATAGTGACGCAATCAATTGTGTTACAATATTGTTATAAAAAATGCTAACTTTTATGTAAAGAACATAAACAAATTATTATCTTAAAAGTTTTAAAATGATTCATTAAAGCTTCTTTCAGCGATCACTTTTTTAAGTTAGAAATATATTATTGAGAAAAACGCGTTTAAAGTTTCAATTTTATATGCTATCGAAAAGTCAATTCAAAATTCAAATTTTACGCCTTAATCTTTACTGCCTGAGAAGTAAAAAATTACTTATAATTATAAAAATACTTATATTTAGTCAAAATATAAACTCGTTTACCCTTCATTGAGTAGTAATAAACCTGTGTA
This sequence comes from Gastracanthus pulcherrimus, assembly GCA_949152435.1. Lineage (NCBI taxonomy): Eukaryota > Metazoa > Arthropoda > Insecta > Hymenoptera > Pteromalidae > Gastracanthus > Gastracanthus pulcherrimus. The sequence goes on from OX424576.1 coordinate 48,484,972, forward strand.
CGAAGTTACAGACGACAAAGTAAACCGCACCTTAAAAAATTCTTGGAAAGAAATGCTGAAAATTTTAGTTCTAATAATTTTTTAGGGTGCCATTAATTTTGACGTCTAAAACAATTTATATGTATATTCAAGGAAACATTTTTATTGTAACTTTTAACAGAACTATCTTTAGGACATCTGCGACCAGGCAAATTAAAGTTTAAGGTATCTTTTATACAATAAATCTAATCTGAAATTTGATTAAAAATGCATGCGTTATAAAAAAACGGTAAAATGTTTATTATATAATTTTAAATTCTACGTATGGAATTGCTCATCTTATCATAAGCGACTAAACATTGCTAAAACAAACCAGTTTGTAATACTTCAGATAAATTTTTAATAAGAAAAAACAGTAATAAAGGTAATAAAATTATTTACAATAAAATTCTAAAATTTTGAAAATTATATTTATTCAAATACTACTTTATTCAGTCCTAAGAAAACTGTGAAATCTTCTTAAAACTTACTTTTTACAAGGCAAGTATAACTGTTTTGCCTTCTTATTAGTTCATGAAAAACATATAAAAAGTATTCTAAGAATATTAAATATTTCATGAAACTATCTGTGACTTTTAATTTGAATTTTGGTCGAACGTTGTTAATAATTAATGTTTGTATTTATTACTTATATGCTTTGTAATGTTAAATAAGCGACACAATTCTATACTAAAGAAAGTAGGGAAATCAACTGACAAATACTTGCACATATTATAGTACTTCTATACTTGTATAAATTTCCGCTTTACCACCGTTTTGGAATTTCCTTTTAAAATTTCGTACAATCTCTTCAATTGTAGAGAATAAGTATTAATATACGGGCCCGTCGTCCGATAGTTCATTGGTGGACTGCTACAAGCTTACATGTTACTGAGTATTAGCCTTCATTTTACGTTATGTTAAAAAATATTTAAGGAGGCTCGAGGATATCAGTTGGTGCCCTCTTTCCTCGCGCGCCGCTCCGCTCCCCGCGCACCACCTCGCACAGCTTACAAGCTTGAGTTTTTTTTATGTTTTCATTCAATACTCGGAATTAAATGCGGTGACACGCGTTCAAATTTTGCACACAGTTTCGTAATACGTTACTTGATAACGCAGATAGTTTTTTTATTCCATTCTCTGTTTTTTTACACACATCGTGCCCTACGTCAATCTGTTTTAATAGCCCAGTTCCATACGAGCCCATGTATAACGAGCAAAATTCTAAGTCGAATATCTTAAATATAACATCGGTAATAAATATTGAAAAGATTCAGAGAACTTCTTGATTCTCTAAACAATGATATGTCCAAGTTTCATTACGTTCTCTGATTTCTTTTAAAACTCCCGAATAGAATGTGTCAAAATGTTAACCTGACGTTATCAACGATATTTCGAAGAGTTTACAGAGGTATTTTTACTTAGCAGTTTACTTAAATGCAACAATTTTAAGAAATCAATCAAAAAACAGATACCTATCAAATTTTCTTATTTATTATGGAAAAAATACAAAAATGCTCTGGTCGTCTACTCGAATAATAATAAATAATCTTTAGTTAATATGTCAACCAATTTCATTCGCATTTGATGAAGAAAACTTAGCATAGTTAATTTTAATTACTATCTACTTATATTTTACATTTAACTTTTATATTTCATTTATTTTTTACTAGACAAACTGTAGAAACATTAAATTTTTTTAATGAAAAAATATTATTTTTCTAATGCACCTTGAACTATAGGGCGACGGGCCCGTATGTTTATAGTTATTCTCTACAATTGAAGAGATTGTACGAAATTTTAAAATAAATAACAAAACAGTGGTAAAGCGGAAAATACAAGTATAAAAGTCCTATAATGTATACAAGTATTTGTTAGTTGATTTCCCTACTTTCTTTAGCATAAAATTATGTAGATATTTACCATTCCAAAGCATATAAATAATAAATACAAACATTAATTATTAATAAGGTTTGATTAATATTCAAATCAAAAGTTACATATAGTTTCATGAATATATTTAATATTTTTAGAATACTTTTTATATGTTTTTCATGAACTAATAAGAAGAAAGAAAAAATCATACTTGTCTAGCTTGGTACTTACATATCATATTTGTACTGATATTTTGAAGTTATATCAAAATTTGCAGCCATTTACCTCTCTTAGATTTAGAATTATCCTATATGAAGTGTGCTAATTTAGAATAAGAATAGGGTTACGATGAAAGTCCACCTGGCACACACCTAATTTTTGAACCCGGATGAAATTTTTAGGATTTGTTCTTTAAAGTAAATACGAAAAGCATGTATTTTGTTTTTCTCTAAAATTTATTATTATTTTTTAAAAAATACAACATTATTGAAAATACTAGTTTTACAATAATTTTACGTGTAATGGCTTTAAATAATAAAGCTGTTCAAAATAATTTAAAGAAAATACACACTTTTATTCTAAATACTTTGAAGAATATTATTCTAAAATTTTAGCCGGATTCATTAATTTGGTGTAAGCCAGGATAAAATTAAAGTTTAAAAAATAAATTAATGAGAAAACAGAGTTTTTATCAAAATATTGGCTTTATTGAATAAACTCACCGTAATTTTAGAAAACTATTCATTATAAATATACTTTACATATCAATAATTCTTATAACACATCTGACTAGTATGATACAGTATTTAACCTCCACAACTTGAAGCAAAAAGTGTCATGAAATAACAAAAAGATCTTTTCGTAAAGCGTTTCTTTTTCATTGAAAAAAAATAATACTATCATAAAAATATTTTTACTTGATGAGTAGCTCAACTGACTTAAAAATGTTTTCGTGTTTTTGGTAGAGAATCACTAGAGAATCACCTTAATATAATGAATGTTCAGTTAAAACTATATACAAACGTTATAAAATTAAAGACTACGATACAATTTCTCATATTATTATTATTTGTTTATAAAATGATATAAAATTATATTATTCTATCAACAGAATAGTTTACAATTTTTAATAGTTCATAAGAATTTGAAAATGGCCGAAATATTTATTGCTGTTAATGTGAATAGTTTAACGTTAAACATTATTTATGTATTCATCGATGTTAATACTTCATCATAAAAGCACCTTGCGCTCGTAAAAATGATTGAGTGTAGATACTGAGAAAACTGTTACACATCTAAAGTATGATCAATAAACCAATATTGACATAAATACATATTGTAGCCTAGAATATTTTATATAACTTTTTAAACTAAAAGTAATCTAATTAAAATCTTTTATCATAATTTCCATAGATTATACAACATTTTTCAATAATTATTGTTTCTTTTATAATTATTTATGGCAAATTCGGTTTTGGTTGGGACGTCAAAACAAATAGTAAAATGAAAAATAATATTATATTATACAAATTAAATGAATATTACAAACATTATTTTATTGTTACTTTTTTGAAGAAGCTTGTTTTTATAAACGGTACAATGGGGAAAATAATTCAATATTTTGCTAGAGCTGTTATATCATCAAATATGTTATGCATTACTCATCAAATATGTTATGCATAAAAAATGCGAACGAACAATTTATTTCCATATAATTTTTTCCGTCGTTGAAATACACGCAAACATGCAATTTTGGTTTTAAATTATCCTCAAATTGAAAGATCACGAAGTTCGCTCGTTTTGCGGCCATTAATCCGCGTTTAATGACGTGTCAGTCGCGACGGGAACGCATAATCCGTAAGATCCAGCCACACACCTAAAACAAAGCAATTTTATATACACAGTGAATTTTGATGCCGGAGTTCCCCTCATTATATTTGTTCGATCCTTACTGCTTGAAAAAGAAAATTAAGTAAAAGTTGCTTGAGGTTTCCAAATGATGACATTTATAAAGAAGCGCGGCAAAGAGTATGGTATGCTTAAAAAGAGTTCTAAGTCGCGTAAGTATAGCGTATTTAAAAGTGACTTATCTGGGTCATAAGAGGGTTATATGTGTGCTTTAGCATGCATGAATCAGGCGGAAGTTCTTTTTCCGTCGACGTGTTCGCATATATAAGCCGAGTCGATATTTTGCCGTCTGCCGTCTATATCTTGTCGTCGATACTATTAATTTCACACCGGATAATGTGGTTTATTCTTACATTTTTTATGTACTCAATTATATGACTGAAGGTGTGACAATTCATTGCAGTTACCATTTATAATTTTGATTTTCTAACTAGCATGTAGGTACTTTTTATGTTTTATTACTCTTTTAGATTTTTATCAAACATTTATAATCAAAGTTAGCAATATAGACATAATTCAAAATGCCATATTTTACAATATATTATTATAAGAAAAATGCCATGTTTCATATTTTTATACAAAGAGAATATTCAGATAAAAATTACAGTAAAAATCATAATAAAATATGGGACATCCTGACTTCAGGTTTCAGGTAAAAAATTACTATGATTTACGATAATTACAGTTCAGTATGGTATATTTTATATTTTACCGTAAATCAGGGCAATTATTACCGTTCAGTAATGTAAATATTACTGTGAATTAGAGTAATTTTTTCCGTGAAATCACAATATCCCACTTATACTATATTTTTTAAGGTAATTTTTATCAGAAAATTCTTTCTGTGTACGTACACGAAATAAATTGAAGAATCATTGCTTTGTTACTAACTGTTGTTGTTTTATATTACGTTATTTACTTACTATATCATCTATAATTGGTAAAGCTATTCGTTGCAAACTAAATGTTGTTTAATATCATTAATTTCTGTTTTTAACCATTCATTATTTGCATGGGTTATATTATTTTAATAACTTCATGTAGGTATATTCAACTGTTTTTAGACATCAAAATCTTAGCATGTGATAAACACTTTTCTAAATGCAAATGCTTGCGCCATGTCGCATGAAAGCTTATGAGTTGCTTTGTACGAGGTTTTTAGGTTGTCTGCCATTCCAACGGGTTCGTTAGAGGTAAGGCTGTAAATGAAGAGTTGCAGTGCATCATATTTACATAAAGAGGCGCGAAGATATATGTGATAGTAAAAAAGTGTTTCATATTATCGCACTTATTCCATTCGTGAGAGAATTCCTTGTTAGAAGTAAACTCATATGTGCATAGATACTTACAAAACAAAAACAATAAAATTGAAATTCGTACATGTCAAACGGAACTACCATAATCGTTCAGAATTAAAGTAGCGTAAAATCCTTTACTCTAAATAAATGTACTGTGGACTTTTAAAAACATTAAGATTTAGTGAAGAGGTGCAAATCTTTATTAAAAACGAACCAGAATCTCATTAGAAACGTATCAGATATGAAATGGTACACAATAATAATTATTTTACGCTATTTAAATTCCATTTATCTATATTAAAAATTGACTTGAATATTTTGTCGAATATTTTCCTCAAAGAACCTCAAAAATGAAAAAAATCGAGTATCCTGAGGTGTTAGATGAAAAATAATATCAATATACAGTCATAGAGCTCTTAAAAAAGTATTTTAAAAAATATTCGTCGAATACTTTTCACGAATACTCGATATTTGAAAAAATATTCATCGAATACTTTGCAGGAATTTTCGGTATTCGACGAATACTTTTTTCGAATACTCGGTATTCGATAAAAGTATACGTCGAATACATTTCAGGGATATTCGGTATTCGACAAATATTTTTTTCGAATACTTTTGCAAGAGCTGTATATTCAATTTATTTTTCATCTTAGACCCCAGAAAACAAGATTCTGTTATTTTTGAAGACTTATTTATAATGCCATAAACAAAAAAGTATTCGAAAAAATATTAAGGTCGAATACTTGCCGATCTCTGTTTCGAAATAACGACCATACATGATTGTATTCGCTATATATAATAACAAACTTTAAATTATTATGTAGACATTATTTCATTCATTTTAAATCATATATATATAGACGTAAGTAGGTTCCCATAGTTTGAAGCTAACTTTTTTTTTAAATAGCTCATCTCTCAAAGAATTTTCAATAATCACCGGAGCACTTGTTACGATACCCTAAGTCGACTGAAGAAATCACTTTGAAACGACGCAATTATGATTAGAGCACGATTTACGGTTTGCGCTAGAGAGACGCAAGCACAAACTCCATCGACGAGGCGGCAAATTGCAAAATCACGCGACGAGAGTCACACCGTGTATGCACACCAAGTTATATGGAAGACGATTCGCATTGCTATAGCGTATTTTACGAAGTCGCTACTACTGATTCTTCCTTTTCTTTTTCGAGCCAAGGCAAAGACTTTTCTCACGTTATATAGATTAAGAACTTTTGAAAGAACGCACGTCGGTTTACTTTCCATCGTGTCTTTCTACTTCGCAGCTGCGTTTTACCGCCTTTGATTTATCTGCTAACTCTTGCAGCTGCGCGCAGTCCAAAATCTTACTTTGTTTGCGTTTACGCAACTCCCCTTTGAAGTTAAACTTGCTACAAATTAGATTTTAGTTTTTTCTTGAAGGAGTAAAGTTAAATAGACGAAGTCCTTAAATCTAAGCACCTAATATTTTATTTTCTTATCAATGTTGATTATATGAACATTTTAAGCATCGAAATTATAATTTTTTTTAATATGCAGGTTTGCGATGTATAACACATTACTTTGATCGATTTTATTTGTTAATTATTAAAACCTATTCAAGTTCCATAATGCATTAAACATACTTTATGAAAATCTTTATATATATACTTTAAAACATTATTTATTATAATAAATGCCCTGTAGAAACTACGAGGGTAGTTCAATAAGTCTTTAGAATGACCAACAGATGGCGCGCGAATCGCTCCAAATCATCTGTTTTCAGTCAGCACCACTCCCGACTAGATATATGGTGCAGTCACAGTCCACATCTTCTGAGTTTACGTGTTTTTATAACCAATTGAAAAAAAAATTGCTTGTTAAGAAAAATGGAAAAAACGAGTTCAGAGCGGTAATTAAACATTTTCATTTAAAGGGTTTAACTCCATATGAGATAAAAAATGAATTGGACTCAGTTCATGGCACATCTGCCCCTGCCTTAGCAACGGTTTATAACTGGGTAAATGAATTTAAGCGTGGTCGTACATCAATAAGTGACGAACCACGTTCAGGAAGGCCCGTAGAAGCAACTACTCCCGAAATCATCAATAAAATCCACGATATTGTGTTGAAGGATAGAAGATTAAAAGTGCGTGAGTTAGCTGAGGCCACAAGGATATCTATAGGTGCAGTTGTTTCAATTCTACATGAAAAATTAGGCATGAAAAAGCTATCGGCAAGATGGGTGCCGCGTTTGCTCTCAGCTGAGAATAAACGCAATAGAGTGGTCGCCTCTGAGGCTCTTTTGGCGCGCATAAGTCGGAATCCTGAGGAATTTTTTCGTCGATTTGTGACTGTGGATGAAACATGGATACACCACTACACTCCTGAGACAAAGGAACAATCCAAACAGTGGATTTCCACAGGCGAACCAGCTCCAAAGAAGGCAAAGACCGTAAAGTCAGCTGGTAAGGTTATGGCTACAGTTTTTTGGGATGCACGTGGAATTATACTTATTGACTACTTGGAAAAGGGTAAAACAATTACTGGTGAGTATTATGCATCATTATTAGAGCAGCTGAAAGAAGAAATTAAAAAAAAACGACCACATTTGGCGAGAAAAAAAATTCTCTTTCATCACGACAACGCCCGAGTTCACACATGCTTCGTTTCAATGGCTAAAATTGAAGAACTAAAATTCGAATTGGTCGAACACCCACCGTATTCACCAGATTTAGCCCCCAGTGACTTTTTCTTATTTCCAAACTTGAAAAAATGGCTCGGTGGACAGAGATTTACGGACAACGAAGACGTCATTGCCTCTGTAAGTGCTTATTTTGAGGAACTTCCGAAAACGCACTTTTCTGAAGGATTAAAAAAACTTAAAAAGCGATTGACCAAGTGTATAGAGCTCCAAGGAGATTATGTTGAAAAATAAAAAAAAATTTACCCAAAAAAATTGTTTTTATACTTTATTCTAAAGACTTATTGAACTACCCTCGTATGTAGCATTATTTATTAGTGCTTTATGTTGATAATCATTTGAAAAACAGTTGTTAACTGTTTTAGACATGCAAAACAGTAAACATCGGCGCTTGATAGAATAAGAAACCGCTGCCAATTTTTTGGTACTTAGCTTTTCCTCAAACTTAAATTTTGTTATCGAATAAGTTATTCGTTTGAGTTTGAAATTTTACGAATTAATTTAAAATTTGTTTACCATACATGCGTGTGTGTGCCGTGTACGTGTGCGCGTGCGTGTGTGTGCGTGTGTTTGTGTATGGGTGTGTATCTCAGACAAGAGATAGTGGAATGCTACATTTTTCAGCTCAATTTATTTTAAAGATTTTCCATCATATGTTTCCGAGATATCATCGTTTAAACAAAACTGGCGTTTTTGTGTATATAAAAAATACGAGAGATAGCCTATAAGAAATTTCACTCTAAAAGAATAAGGACATAGACATAATAATAACATTGATTGGTATATCTTATATACGAGAAATATGAGGAATAATAATTCTACAAACAGTGTGGTTTGTATCGCCCCCGTACATGATCTTGGATACTCTATACACGCGTTTTGGAGACTTACGCCTGCTTACGTCCGTGTAAACTCACATTACGATAATTTTTTCAGTTATATGTAACTATATATTAGTTGAACAACAATCTATTTGTTTACTTTCATATATTTATCATATTTTAAAGTCAATTTTATTGCTTTTCAATAAATTTAAGCAGATATACGTGAGTGAGAAAAAAGGTTAGATTGTTTGGACTCAAGCTTAGATTAGGATTTCGACAAACCGAGCTTCTAAGATTAACAGAAATCAACATGTTGCGTACCCAAATTACTGTCATGTAAATATTACGAGATACTTTTCCCATGTAGACGTCTCGTTATTAAACAAGAAAAAGTCGATGAATCTTGAAATTTCTTTTTAATTTCGAATCTTCATTAAAGAACTAAGAAAATGATCAAAAGAATGGTTAAAAAGTATATAACCTCAATTATCTCGTAATAGAAAAGCTATCTTCTTGAAAAGATTCAGATAAAATGATTCTGATTTATTCTGGTTATCGTTAGCCGTAAAAAAACGTATTTTTTCACAAAATTGTTTTCTTCTCGTGTATAGAAAAATAAAATAACTCAACAATTTTACAGAATAATTTTCTCCATTGTCCTGATTACCTCAATTATTTTCGAACATTTGCCTTCATATATTACAGAGAAATCACCGGTTTAAACAAAAAATGACGTTTCCGTGCATAACAAAAGAAGGGAAACGACTTATCCAAAATTTCGGGTGGTAAAAGATAGGTAATTTTATACTCTTTTAAATGCTTTTTCAATGAATCAATTACATTATTCCTAATGTATCAAAAAATACGATAAACTAAAACTAAAACAATCAAAAAGTCGTTGAAAAAGCAAAAATTTATTTAACAACCAAAAAAGGTATTTCTAACATTGTTTTTCGAAATTTTTATTTTATTACCACAAAGTTTCGTCTTTGAGGAAGCAAAAATTCTAATTTCTTGTTTCAAATGTTATCGACCTAATAAATAATTTGTTAAAATTGAACAATTAGAAAAATTATAATGAATAATATTAATTTTTACCGTTTATCAGGATAATTTATCCCCTGAAGTTAAGATGTCTCGCGTTTACAATGATTTTTACGGTAATTTTTGTGAGAGAATTCTCTCTGTGTAAGTTTAGGACATATATTATATCGAAAGTTTTTTAAAAATATAGCATATTTATCTTAGTTTTGTATTCATCGCGTTCAAATATATTAATTTTAAGAACTTTAAAAGCTTATGAGACCATAATATAATAATATTTCATTTTTACTCAGTGTAATCGTGACACAAAAAATATTGTTATTTGACTAAAAATACAATCACCCATAATGGATATCAAATATCAACGTGTATTGTTGTTAAAACTTTATTTATCAATGAAAATCATATTGAGTATTTTTTCACTTTTTTTACAGTGAAAAGTACCGATAATTATATTTATGCCCATCCGAACGAAAATGGCCACTTTTTTCCCTGAAAAGTGAGACCAAAATTAAACTTTTTTCCCGCAAATGTGAGGAAAAAGTGACTTCAGTAGAAACTACTCCAAATTCCTTTATTTCATCAAGTTCTACCAATAACCCTGATTTTCGATTGTCTTTTAACAATATTGTCTTTTAACAGTCCATTAGTCCCGCTTTCCAAGTCAAAAGGTGGCCACATTTGAGATGGACATAAAATACTATATGTAACTCGAGAAAAAAGTCGATTTTTCCCTCGGGTGATACTGTACAGCACACTCACCCGCGGGAAAAATATTCGACTTTTTGCCCTTGTTACAATGTACGATGATCAATCATATATAAAACGTCAAGTCTAATATTTGTATGACACGTGCAGGTAAAAATGTACCGCTCCTCTTATCAGGAAAATCCATTTATTGATAGTTTTATCGTTAGCTGCCACAGGCGCGTAGCTACGCGAGAAAGTCTCGTTGCGCGGGGGACACGAGCATACGCGGTGTATACGCGGCAATCCTTTATGTACTCGATACGAACCAGCGTTACGTACGTGCACGTATATACACGTGCGCAAACATTGGGTCGCCCGGTGCGCGCGTTTCGGCTGGGTAACCGAATCCTTGACAAGTTATTCGATTATCCCGCCCCCGCCGCCGTTTGCACCCTCGCTCTCGCACGCGGCAATTAATTATGTCGATAAGCGGACGCGCGAGTTCGCGGTGTGCACGCACGCGTACATATACGCAGCGAAAGGGCGATCGCGTTCGGCGACGAGCCACTTTGGACAGAGTCGCGCGAGTACGACGAAAAATGCACGCGCGCGCTCGTATGCGTGTGTGTGTGTGTGTGTGTGTGTGTGTGTGTGTGTGTGTGTGAAGAAACCATGTATAACTTTTATAATAAAATAGAATATTTTTCTATTCTTATTATTATATTATAAAGACTTGCTTTGATATTTATTGTACTTTTGAATGCTGTAGTTGTATAATTATGTCATTATATTATCAAGGTAAAAAGAAAGAAAGAATAAAAAAGAATGAAAATAGCAGGATCTTTCTTCGAGGAATTCCTAAATCCCAGAAATCCCTGTATGCTTGCATCACGAGTATTAACCAACATTGCGGATAGCGATGGTGATGTTCGGCCCGAAGAGAATCGCGCGCGAGCGTGCACGTAGCATGTAAACAACAACGTACCCGGCCCATTATCGTGCGCCGAGACATTATGCGTCAACATTGCGCGACTCTCGAAGCCAGCAGATTCACTTTCTTTGCCGCCCGTGTGTCTGCAGCAGCGCCTACATGCGAGCGTGTATACACATGTGTTACAATGTACACCGGAGCGCTAGACGGACGTCTGAGGAGTTCCAGCTTTTACTACTTCAGCTCTCTGAGACTCCGTCATCACTTCAGATTGACTCGAGCGAGAGATGGAAGCACTTGAATCTTCAACAAAATATATGTATTTCTATAGTTTTTTAGACTAACACTTTTTTGTAATAGGTTAGCAAACTCAAAAAAGCAAATAAATTTCGTTAAAAACATAAACTGTTTCAGAGAGAACATTTTCTAATATTTTTTAAAATGTATTTCTAATATATTACATTATAACTATCGTTCAGTGCTATTTTAAATCTTCTTTCATGCCATTAAATATTTTTTCCAGCATTTTTTAGAGCATATTAAAAGAAATTATTTTTAATTGTTTGTATTTAACATTTAGGGAAACATAAAGCATTGAAAAGTTTCAATCAATAACTTGGCTATAGTGTATACTGAAATTTCAATCTATTAAATAGGTATATACTTAGGGATTTAAATTCAAACGCTAACGACACTGTCAAGTTATCGAAGTTTCAGTTTGTAGTCAAGTACATTGAGCACAAACTTTAAAACTACTCATGATATTATTGCGGATTGATGTCAGTACAATATTATTATTCAAACTATAATATAATAATGCAAAACTAAAATTAGATGTAGTAGGAAATTAATTTTTAATTTATTAAATTTTGTGAATACAGTTATTGTACCAGAGTAAATCGCATATTGACTAAGCTCTTGTAGATATTAATGTATTGAATACAAATAAGTATACAATATTTAAGTATTGTAGTTTGAATGTGTTAAAATATTACTAAGTGAAGTTCATTACGTAGTTTTATACGAAAGAATTTGTAAAGTACTTGTTAATTTAGAATTAGTAAGAATTTTCAGAAGACTAATGAGGGTTGAATCTCATTAAGAACGATTTTCCGACTTCGTGATCGTTTAAGACTATTCAATTCGCTATAAGGTCTCATCAGGTATCGATAATCATTAATCTTATTGATGAGCTGGCACAAAATTGTAGATGCGCAACATTAATTCGTATCTCGATTAGTTTGGTTAACAGAAACAGTTTCTAAATAATTAACCAGCTATGGCTTCTTGCCAATACGAAACGTTTTGAAATTGCAATACTCGCTTCAGAAAACGAGCTGTAAATATGCGCGATGGGTTTTTCATCGATACTTGTATGACTTAAATTTACGATTTCAGAAAATAAAAACAAAGTAGACCATTGCTTCATATACCTTAACGAATGAAATTTTTGCAAGTGTCATAAATAAATGTGAATTTTGTAAAATTGTCTACGTAAATATTATTTTGCTATGTTTTGTTAGTATAAAAGTGTTCGATAAATATTATTCATCAGAAAGCAAAGTAAAATATAGACATTATCGTACACTCTTTTAAAATGGGTTATTTTTTCTCAAAATAAATTTTTTGACCAAAACATCGTAAGTTTAGTAGTCATTAAAGCAGCCTATGCTGATAATCTTAAGAATAAGCCCGCCCTAAAAAAATCAAGTCGCTCCTACATAACATATCTCACCTAATCAGAGGCTTGCAGTAGAACTAAATCCAAAGTCATCGATCATCTTTTTTTCGTTAAAAGTGGAAGCCCGCAAAGCGAAATGTCAAGCTTACAAGAAGAGACTTCAATTCCCATCGGCTCGCCTCTTTTTGCCATTTGCGCTCCTCTCCCTCTTTGGCCTCTCCTGCCCTCTTCTCCCTCTTTGGCCTCTCCTACCCTCTTCTCCCCCCCCCCAGTGCGCCCATCGTTGGTATCAAGTTACGGAGATTTCAACAGAGCTCTGTCGAACGCGAAGCCAAAAGCTGGCACCACCTTTTTTATCAAGTCCTGAAGTTCTCTGTCCGATTTCTTTGCTTTTAGCTTTATTTAATTGGAAAATACATTACATAAATAATATTGATTTTATGTTAATTGTTCCAGCCTTTCTTCGATTATCTTATTATATGTGTACATCATTATTTTACCTTAATATTTAAATTTGTTACTGTTATATAAGGATATCTTATATAAATATTAATCAGATTAAACATTAATCAGAAAGAGATTTCTCGTTTATTGTTTGTTGATCATATAACTAAATGGTAACAACATACAAAAATATCGTTAAGTACACCCAACGGTAAAACCATTTTTCCGAATGCGCCCTTACATAACAACTTTTTCATAGGCGTAAGAAACAAAATCGCATCTGAAGTCATCTTCTTGATGACTCTTCGTTGACTTGACATTCTTACGCCTATGAAAAAGTTTTTATTTAGGGGCACATGCGGAGAAATGGTTTTACCGTTGGATATACATCTACAGAAATACTATTACAAATAAAGATATAAAATATTTAATTTTTAAAAGGAAACTGAATATTGTTAAAATATTTTAACAATAATTTTTTAATTTATACATTTAATGTATTATAAAAATGATGATATGATGTGTGCCATGTGCTTTTTGCGGATTAGTTGTCTTTTTGCAGCAAGAAGAAAAACCCTTAGCTACCGTCATGAAAGTGTCACGTAACTACCGCCGTGGTGGCTAATATATACCACTCAATATTTTTAATATTTTTTAAAAGAATTCATTAATTTTACGTTCAGAAAAGATTTGTGTAGTAAGATACATTAATTCTATAAAGATTTACGCAGTTTTTGTCATGGAAAATGTAAGAAATAAAAAATAAAAATTCTTTTATGGGAGGATAAACTTAGAGTTTTCCCATATATTTGTAAGTTAGGTGGTGTTTGTTTGCCACCACGATGGTAGCTAAGGAATAATCTTGAATAAGTTGCCGAAAGGAAATTCTATTTGAACAAAGTCTTTTTTCATTGACGTAGCCAGTGTCACCTTTGCTTTATGATATATATATATCATATATATATATATATATATCATAATAATATATATATATATATATATCATAAAGCAAAGGTGACACTGGCTACGTCAATGAAAAAAGACTTTGTTCAAATAGAATTTCCTTTCGGCAACTTATTCAAGATTATTCCTTAGCTACCATCGTGGTGGCAAACAAACACCACCTAACTTACAAATATATGGGAAAACTCTAAGTTTATCCTCCCATAAAAGAATTTTTATTTTTTATTTCTTACATTATTTCATACATATATATATATATAATGTAAATTAATTACACTAGGTATTACAAAAATATTATTTAGTTTCTACGAAAACAATATTTTAATTATAGGATTGAATCATCCTGCTATAAAATTAACATAATTACGTTTGTCCATCTTTGTACAGAATTCATTTAAATTATGCATTCATGTATATTAAATCCAGTAAAAATACACTTGTGAAAATTTTAATTTAGAAGTTAATTGTTTAATAAAAGTTCGCTACTATAAGGGGATATATTTCTAAAGAGCTCGTAAAAAGTATACCTTCATTAACGCACTCCCATATTTCGCGCTCTTTTTTGTTAGTTCTCGTCACTCTCATCTTCTCCCTAGTCTCTCTTCTCTCTTTCTCTCTCACTTCCTTATTCTCTTATTTTTTTCTTAATGTATCACCCCATTTGCCAGCTACTTTAGCGTGTTATAAACTTTTAATTAATTTCATTACTTAATATTTCTTAAATAGAGAGAATAAAATAAATAAATAGAATTCTGGTAGAAAATCAACGAGATTGGCTAGAAACTGGTTAAGAACTTAAGAGTAAACTACTTAATAAATTCTATCAACTTAATTCTATCAATAACTTATGTTATATCGTTTAAACATATGTTTTGGTTTCTCAGACAGTTTTAGAAAATTCCAGAATTTTTAGTTAACTTATTAATGTATTCTCTGCTCTCTCATCTCAGTCACTCGCGTTTATTCGGGGCGCAAACGCGGCCCTATCGACCCCCGCGGTAGTCGTGCACATATATACCGCTAGCCAACTCCACATACACCGGCGCGCGTTGAGTTCGCCACCCGCGCCGTTTTCATCTTTGTTTCAAACGTATATACATCGGCCGCGGCTTCGCTTTCCCCCTATACGCGTACCGTATCTCTATAACGCACTTTCGTGCGCAGAGTGCGTGTATCGTGCGGAGAGCCGAGCAAACCTTTAACGAAGTAGGTAACGTTAAACTCGGCGAAATCCGAGTGAACTCTTCGCGATGGCGCAGTCGAACGTTAAGTGCCGTCAGTTTTACCGTATAACGCAGTTACAACAACACGCGCTTTCGTTATCCACAAGTTTATGTAGTTCCTGTGTTTAATCAACGCCTGGCGTTGTTGAGGCGAGAGCTGAGCGATGATGTGGGAAATTTTCAGTGAGCTGTACGCGAAATTCAGGTGTGCCGAGACGAACGCACCTGATACTTAATAGTTCGAGCGTGCAATTGTTAGACGCTATAAAGCGTACGCATAATACAGTAGTTTTATTAAAACTGATACTTAAGATAGTTTATTGCACAAAAACAAGCGACTAAATTTACTAAGAAATATTACAGGTATTAATTGAAATTAATAATCTAGTTTTTTCATTTTATAAACATTTAAATTATAAAGGGCAAAAGCCCATTTATAAATAATAAATAAATAAATAAATCGCATATAGAAATTTGATAGGAATGCATACAATTATTTCTGGAGTTCTTAAAAGCTATATAATGAATATTTACATTAAAATGCTACATTTAAGGCATAAGCACATTATTAAGTGCTCATTGTTGTCTGCATTGTCTCATTTCATCGCTCGAATATGATCTGGGCTGTAACATGAGTAGCACTAAAATGAGGGAACCTGGAGGGTTAAATGTATCATGCCATACATATACGGATTCTGTTTGTCTATATACGTGTCTATCTAAAGCAACGAGTGTTGAATGTCTTTATTGTTTTGAGAATATTTATAAACTTTGCAATGGAATTATAGTGTTATATTACAAATTATTTAATAAATTAAAGGAATTAAAATTATGATGAAGCTATTATTTTTAATTCCAGATAAAATATTTAATGAAGTAAAATATATTCTAGCAAAAATAAAAAAATTAATGATTGTATAAAAGTTCAAATCAACGTTTCGTGCGAAGACTATCGTTTTTTAGTTTTCTAAAAGAATACTTAATTTTGTTCTATATTACAATAAAAACTATTTTGTTTGAAACTTAAAACATTTCGGCAATATGTTTATTTTATCAATATGTTTTATTTTGTATTTTAATGGAACACTTTTTGTTATATTAAGTACTTTGTTCTTTATCTGTAAAAACATTCTGAAGTCTAAATAAAAGGACAAACTATGATGCATTAGCGTTACATTTATATGACTAAATGTGTGTTTAATGCAACCAACATTCACGACTCTGTTGCATACATCATGCCTATTTCGTAAGATCGCACGCATAGGATCGTGCCATAATGGAAGAACATCCTCTTTAAAGGTTCGCGCGAACAAAGCTCGTCACGTAACACGACGATATAGACTTTCCGAGCTGCGACTCTGTTCAAGTACTCTCTCTGTTAAGCGATTAAATCGACCCCCTGCTGAATTGTGCTTTTGAGTAAAAGCGTGCGCTATTTCTGGATAACGCAAAGATAAGAAGAACATTTGAAGTATCTTTCTGAATTAGCACAATATTCTGTGAAATTACTTGTTGTATGTTTATCAAACATGATACTGCTCATATAATATAAACGTTTTCAAAGCACATGTTATATAATAAATTATGTTTGCATAAATTATAAAATATCTATTTCAGTTATGGACATAAACTAAACTTCAGTAAAACAATAATTAATTATCAAGTATTCGAGACTTCAAAATGTTCTATCTTTATGTCTGGTATTATTTGATCTGTAGGTATGTGAATTGTACTTATATAATGTATCTACAGGGGAGACTGGGGTATAACGGAGCACTAAAATGAAATGTGTTCTAAAGTAGGTAAAAAAATGTAATATGATAAAAAAGAATTTTATCTGTTCTTTACTATGCAAAGAACATTTTCCTACGTTACTGCTGAAATTGATATAATGTAAACGTATTTATTAATTAATATCCGAATTCATCGAAAATCACGATGTTCAAAATCCTTGGGGTATAATAACGGAGCGGTCAAATGGAGTATAATTTTTTAAATTATTGTTATCATTATAAGTCAAAGAATTTGTTACCTAAAAAAATTACACTATTTGTTATTATGCGTAGAAAACGGAAACAATAACACCAGATTTTTTGCGCTTTAATAAAATGCCATTTTTACAAAATATATTGTTTTTCACGATCTCAAACTATGTTCTATTTTTAAAATTCGTTCTGCATACGAACGGTTGGTGGGGAAGGGTAGGTACCTACATTAATTCGCATAGTTATTACAAGTAAACTAACAAATGATTAAATAGATGACGTCACTTCTGAAGCAAAGTTATTACAACTGCTCCGTTATATCCCAGTCTCCCCTATATCAATTATTTATTTGTTTGCTTATTCTGAGGTTATACATATGAATGAGGTTTATTATTAAGATTAATTTTAAGCTCTTTATCAATATGTAATTGTTATTTCGCGTCAAAGTTTATTGATGCAAACGGTAACCACATAGGTGTCAGTGCATAATATTAATTAAAGTCAGTCTTCATTTGTCATAACGATGCAACTTATACGAATTACGAGCTATCGATTGGTTAACAAGGTATGTATACTGTTAGAAATTATTTATCTATATTTACTAATAAATTGCGGTAGTGCTCTGAAAATATTTATTTCTTCATAATTATTACCATACTTGACTATAATTATGAACCTCTTATTATATTCTAAAAGCTTTACTTCAAATTACTTTAACCATAAAACTAACCTCGTTTATGCCTCTAAATTAATAGAAAAAGAAGATTAGTAGCTCGGCAGAGTTCTTCTATCAACTTAGTAGTAAATTAAAAAAGAAAGTATATTTAAAACGGATAAAATAAGACGAACACTGTATTTATTTCAGCAAGTATTGTTAAAATACTTTAAAACATATTTTTCTTCCTTTTCCAGTGAAGTTGACACAAAAATGTAGTTACCCTGGTAGAAAATTATTATCTAGTTTTATCGAGGCCCTCGATTATTTCCCATATAAAACTAGATAGGCCTACATAGTTAATTAATGAATTATAAAGATTTAATTCATTATCACATTAATGAAGATTGTTTTATGACGAAAATTATTGTTTTATAATGCAGTCTCTTCTGCACAAAAGTGCAAATATGGAAAAGCGAGAGAATTCGGCCGAGAGAGGTCTTACCTCGTATCCGCATTCGTATTTGAGAAAATCGTCGGCATCATTTTTCATCGGTGCAGTACCGAAGAGTAGTATGGCGGCATCCCAGATTAGCGCTGCCGCTGAATCTCGCACATCCAATATAATATATAAGGTTTGCGCGCTGAATTACACCCTCAATTTCCCTGACCCAGTGA
Organism: Gastracanthus pulcherrimus; assembly: GCA_949152435.1. NCBI lineage: Eukaryota > Metazoa > Arthropoda > Insecta > Hymenoptera > Pteromalidae > Gastracanthus > Gastracanthus pulcherrimus. The sequence continues at coordinate 48,503,869 of OX424576.1, forward strand.
CGCCTACATCCTGTTCCCGCTTAGCTGCGACGTGTCCCCCCATCCATCCGAATCTCTTGCGCCGTTCGCCCCTCGGCGTCTCGGCGTCTCGGCGTCTCGGGGCTTTCCTCGTCGCTTTCCTCGTCGCGACCACCCCTAAGAAGGCTGCAAACGGGATCGAGAAGTTCGATATCGGCCCCGCTGAACGTATATACGTATATACTTACATAGACAGTCGGCTCCGGCGCGCGCTACTCCTCGTATAACCGCGGGATTAACTAAGCGTGCACGTTCAATCTCGCGGGCTACGTCGGCCGGCTTTGCGAAATCTGAAATTAATTCTCCGCGCGCTCCGCATGCGGAGGAGAGCTCGTTTCGCGCCGAGCCATGTATCACACCCGGCCTCCTCCTCCTCCTCCTCCTCGTCTTCCACTTGGAATGAGTTTCTTCGCGCCGCTATACTCGCTGTCCTCCCGCGCGTCATTGTCGTGCAGCGCAGTGGCTGCTGAACGCGGACGCGCTTAAATAACACACGCACGGATTGGACTGGAGAAGAAAATATAGCGTTATCTCCGCCTGAAAGTTGATACCGCGCATGCTTGGATTACCGGATGTGTTTTCTGTCTCGTTCCATTTTTATGCGGAGACGTTGGTTTCTCATAATGTAGCGAACAAATGCTCTTCATTTAAACGCTGACGAGATTAATATAAGGTAAAAGCACCAGTACTGGGACACTTTTGGGATGCCCTTTAGAAAGACTTAAATTCTGAAATCTGATAGCAAAATTAAAAAAATATATTAGTATTATCGTGTAGCCCGGGAGATTTCCTATCGATTGAAAAAAAAAATGTTTTTTTTTAAACCTTTCTATGCGAATAAATAGTGGTTTTAATAAAATAGTTCCTGGCTGCAGTAGTGGGACACGATGTTTCGAGTTGACTCAGTACTGGGACAAGCAATTGGCACCAATACTGGGACAGTTATTAAGTAGCTTTATTCGTTACCGTTCTGCAGACAAATAGAAATAAGCTCATTTTCTCAATTTATTCGATAATACTAATTGATTTACATGCTTTTGTAGTTTGATAAGAATCAGCAAATTAAAAATCACAAAAATTGATAAACAGAGACCTGTAACCCCACTTTTTGAGGTTATAGGATTACACCTCCCAAGCAAAAGTTATAGATTTCCAAAATCCACTATTTCCGAAATTCATTCCAGTTGACATTACTGATTGTTATTTAATATCTTGTTTAGTAAGCTCTAAAGTAGTTTTCAGTCACTGAATCTAATTATAATTTGTATACTTTGAGTGTCCCACTACTGCTCCCTCGCAAAACTATGGAACCAGAACTAGGACACCTAATTGTACAGAAAATAATTATTGTTTTCACTAAATACAACCTTAATCGTATTCGTGAGCGTGTCATCTATTGATAAAAACATTAACTTGATCTGGTAGACTAAAATATTTCTTTTGAATGCAAAACTCAATCCTCGGGATTAAGTCAAATCTGCACGATTCAGTAGCGCCCATCGTTACTCTAGGATCCTGCTCAGAACACATTTTTAGTAAAAGCTTTGAATATAATTTCTGCCGCAGAGTTGGAATAATTCATGTTTATTTGAATAGTTGATACTCTACACAATAGATACAAAATTTTACTATAACGATTTATGACTGTATTTTTTATGAAAACAGGCATTTTTCGTCCGTGTCCCACTATAGGTGCCAATTTTTGATTTGTCCAGGTACTGGTGCTTTTACCTTAACTACTTTCTGTATTTTCATGTGTCGTGAAAATTAGGTGCATGAGAAACTATTTGAAAGCACGTTAGATATTTGAAAGTTTGCAAGTTCATATAGGCCGGAGTAATCAGATTGGGGTAAAGGATTAACAGATTACCACTTCTGTGTCTTACATATTTAGTTTTATTATGTTAGATTATGCCCCATACACTAGCAACATTTTAGTGAGAAACATATATGTATATGTATGTGTATATGTCATACATTTAAGTATATGTACTTACTCACATACAGACACGTTTGAAAAACATATTATATAATCTGATTTAACTATCTATAATACATCGAACTTCGCTAAAATTTCGGTTTCCAACATTTTAATTATTACAAATCTCATATTTTCCTCGAGAAATAGAAAAGTTTATCATTTCTTTCTGTAGCCAGTAACGTCTAGATTTTTTGTAAATATTTTTTGTTCACTTACTTTATTGTCATATATTTATATTTTGTTAAATGAATTTTGATTTCAGAGATTAGCTTACACGCATTTTAAAATCATTAAATTATTTGACTTTAGATTTAAGGTACCTTCGACTTTCTAGCGACTTCTAATCATGTTTTTCAGGGGGTAAAAAAGGTTGCGAGATGACGAAAATGAGAGAGAGCGTAGAAATTCGATCGTCCCTAACAGGCAAAGGAAATAAAAGCGAGAAGAAACGAGGGTCGAGTTTCTTACACGCGGTAGTTTACTGCTATCAAGTTTCTGTAGATGTTGGAAATAGCGATTGAAATCATAAGAATTTATTTTGGGTTAAATATAACTTTTCAGTGTCGAAACTTAGGAATAATATTTAAAAGTTTTATCGAACGATAAATATCATAGAAGCATCATGCAGACAAAATTGTAAAAATATATACTTTATTTAAGTTAGAATTTATTTATGCAATACTTTACACTCTTCACACTCTTCACTCTTTACAGTGTGGTAAAAAAGTTCATATTGATTCCACGTACGAAATTGGAATGTTTATATTTAACCTCCCCGAATAAATTTGTACACATTCGAAAAGTATCGCACGCCTGTCAAAAATGGAAATGAAAAAGCTGTCCTCAAAGCTTTAAAAAGATGTACCTAGTAGCTCATCTAGCCAACTGAAAGGGAATCAACATTCGATTTAATTACCGTCGTCTTTTCCAAAGGGAGCGAAGTCATCTCTTCAGCGCTCGTCTGCACCGGCCGGCGGATATATGTATAGGTATATAAGCTTGCGTCCAAAGTACGCGGTTTTGAACGCGCACAAGAGAGACAGAGTACAGGCGAAGGCTCGCGGGTGCGCTAGATACAAAGGGTTAAAATAAGGCTCGGGGCGATATATCGCTCGCGGACATTTGCTGCTGCTGCTGAGTGCTGCTGCTGCTGGTCCGTTCGGCCTAGGAACTTTTTTTGCCGCTTTGAGGTTGCCCTGACCCAGATCCATTAGACTGTTCGTGGCTCTCTCTCTCTCTCTCTCTCTCTCTCTCTCTCTCTCCCTCCTTTTTTCTCTTTGACTTTATTCCTCCCTCTCTCTATCTCTGTTTCTGTCTCGCTCTCTCGTTCTCTCCACCTCGCCTCACCTGTGCAGCAGCCTTTGCGGGCTCCTGCAATCGTTAACCAGGATTCTGCGCACCAGACACGACTCTGGCACACGGTTAAATATACGTGCAGAGCTGCGATTTCACGCGGGCGTCGGGTAAATTGCTACATACCGTTCGGGCCAATTCAGCTACTTTTTGTTTCTTCGCGCTATTTTTTTTTCGTTCCTCTACACGATTCAAGATGACTATAATATTCTGCTGATTATGGCTTTCATGCAATTTCCACATTGCAGGGTGAAGCATATTGCATTTGATTTTATCAAACACTTTATGACTGATTATAATATTTTGTCACGGGAATATTTATTGCAATAAGTATTGGAAAATTATTTCTATGCCACATACTGGTACAGCATACCGTTATTCAAACAAGTTTAAATATAATAACTTTTATAGTATACATTTGTTATCATACTTGAGGATATTTATGTATCACTGTATTTATAATATTCTGCATGAAGTTCAAGTAGAAAAGCTTCAGTTAACATGTCAATTACTTTAAAGGCAAACATATGTAGATACAATGTTTAATATTAACTTAAAAGATTTTACAGTGTTCACGGTGAATTCAGAGAATTTTCCTAAATAATTATATAATAACGAGCGAGTGCAAGCGAGCAAGGAATTCTTAGCTAATTGTATAATAATTGTATAATTATATAATTATATAATTATAAAAATATAATAATTATACTATAGTTATAAAAACTTATATAAACACAAAACCTAAACTAACTAGCATGCACAGTGGCATTTCATTAAGCAATAATGGAGTTTTGTACGAAGTTTCAAACTTCAAAACCAATGTCACTCTAAAAAGTTATTGCAATGAACTTTTGTCAATATTTGACGTTAGTAACTTTTAAGGGTCCTGGTGATTTTGATATCTGAAACTTCGTACAAATTATTGTTATTACTCAATGCAGTGTTAATAAGTTTTGCAAAGAGAGTGTTATACCTTTTGTGAAACAGATTTTGTTCAGACATTGTGAGATGTTTTTATGTTAGAAAATGGGTTAAAAGATAATATAGCGATCTAAACTCATTAATAATTGAAAATAGTGACTGAAAATACATGAATATTCGAGAAAATTTAACTCCTTTAAATTCATTTTATTCACTATATTCAATTACTTATAATTTTGGGTTAGATTAATATTCTTATACAAAAAAAGCTTAAATTAAATTCTAGCATAAAAACGTATATTGTTATCTATAAAAAGAAGTAATTGGAGTACAATAGCTGGTAGTGGGCTTAATTTTTAAGTACCAGGAAACTCCTCCTAAAGTCTCAGCCAAAGTCGTTTCCCGATGATGTGACACTCACCTTATTAGTTTAGTATATAAATTGAATTACTTTAGCCTATTAAGCCAATAATGTATGGTGGCGTCGGCGTTTTGGGAAAACATGATTTTAATACCCCTTTAAAGCATAGATTAAATACATGCCATTCAAATTGAAAATGTTACAGTGAAAATGGATATGATACAATAAACATTTTATAATGTTCTACCAAAGCCATAAGAAGGCGAAATTTAATTTCTGGAATCAAAAGCAAGCGTCGAAACTTGTACGAGAAAGCGCGATAGATATTGGAGGCAAACCGACGCGTCGAATAAGCCAAGCCGAAGCTGCAAGCGTGTGATCTATCTTCGCATCGGCGGCAGCAGCAACACGATATAACGTCAGATAAAAATCCTTTAGCGCTTACGAAGAAGAAGGAGCGGAAGGAAGGAAGGAAGCACGAGGGTGGTGCGCGCGCGCCAACATCAGAGAGAAAATATAAAAACTCCGACGAAAGCTTTTTAGCCGGGCGCGTATGTATATACACGAGCACTGTCCTTTTTTCCGTGCTCCTCCTTTATCGAGCGTGCGCTCATGCACGTGCGGGAGTGAGATACGCTGTACGTGTATACGGTAGCAGGCATACGTATATGAAAGACACACCGCGAGAGAAAAGGGAAAGTTGATAAGAGGGGATGTATTCCCCCGCTCGGTGTTCGCACGCGGATAGAATTAAAGGTTAATCCCGCGGGGTCTCTGAGAGCAAGGTATAGGAGCCTCTCTTCTTTCCACTCGAGAGCGAACGTCTTCTCTCCTCTCTCTCTCTCTCTCTCTTTCTGTCTTTCTCATGCCTCTCTTCATCTCTATGACGCTGAGAGTAAGATGGCGAGAGGGTGCTAGGATGGGGCTCTTTGTTTTTCGGTACAGGCGCGCCGTACACGACACCATAAATATTTGTCCTCTTAAGTGCAGCTGGAATACGAAAGGAGATGAAGCTGGCGGGACTCGGTTTCAAGTCAACAGCTGAGACCAGGAGTAGAAAAATTGCTAAGTAAACGTGTTTATTTTGTAGCGGTAGCGTTTTACTTTTAATTGTCTTGTTCCGAGCGCGAGCGCGTGCTATTCTTGACAGGTTTTAACGGATTAATTCAACTGCTGCTTTCATTTACTTAACGAACTTTAAGATGCTTATTCATGCGACAAACTGTCTTAAACATATGATGATCATTTTTTCTCGCTTGGCTCAAGCCATGCACTAAAATTGTTTGATCGAATACTTATGCAATTAGTAAACAGTTACATTTTATATTGTTATCTTTATATATTGACCAATTAGTAATGCTAGCAGTAATACTTCTTGCACCATCACTGCTGCCAATATCACTAGTTGTTGATTATTTAAAATTAAATAGTTTATACTGTTATTATAAAGTTGTAATGAAAAATTGATCATTTTTACGTACGTTGTTTTTACCAGTATTTGAACAGCTTAAGAATTATTAGCAGTGACATTTACTTGACGTGCGAAAGTGATCCATCACTTAAGCTGCTAGTGTCACTTTGACTTAATTAATTAAAACGAAATGTAATAGACTGCCAGTTTAACAATATATACATACTTTCGTATTCTAACTTTATCTAAGCCACTATTCAAACGAATATTTATTTATGAATAAAACAATCACACAATTATCTAAATCATCTGTCTCTGGTATTACATAGATACAATATTGAGTTATAAAGTTACATAATTGTACATAAGTGTATATTGTTACATATTGTATAGACATAGAAAGATATTTATAAATACTATACAATGAAAATAGTTTTAGCACAATACTTTTTTCTTCTTTATGTGACATAGCTGAACATAGTTCAGAATCTTTAGAAAAGAACCTAGTATAGAACATAGTATAGAATCCATAATATGTTCCGTTAAAGTATTAAAAAGAGAATACACACTTTCAAAGAATTTCTTTTCTAGAATTATCATACATAATAAATATTTATAGTACTCAATATAGATAACTTGTATAATAAAGTACAATGTACAGAAATCAATTTCTTATAACCTTCATTCATATCATTCTATTGTCGTCTGTACAATATGGAGCAGGAAAAGTGTGAAGATAATAATATTAATTTATAAATTTGTTTAAAACTTTTTAAAAATTCTTCATAAGAACTTAAAAACCTTTACGATACAGCGGTTCTACTTTATTCTCCTCGCTTATATCAAACAGCTTTATAGGAAAGTTGCTTCACAACTCGTATACAAGCTACGGAAGAAAAGCGAAATAAAGAAAGTCATTTTCCGCTTCTCGAGCGACGAGCATATTCAGCCAAACGAGTTTACGATGTGTTAAAGACATATAAGCGCAGAAATCTCGCGCTCGCCCAACGTACCAAGCTAAACCAAGTGCGTGTCCACCGCAGCATACGAAAAAGTGCAGCGCGATGCACGCGCCAGTGGTGTTTTGGCCAACATCGCCGTCGATCCTCTCACCTTTATTCGTGCAGGGCTCCTAATACATCGTCGAGAGTGCGCCCCCCCCCCCGGCTTGTCCTGCCGCAGTACAGCTCCCGTGTCCGCTCGCTCGGCTCGTCTCCGGGGGAAAATTGGCCTTGCTCGTTTTTTTCCCCTATCTCCCGGAGATCGTGATTCCCCCTTCTCTCGCGCCGTACACCCTCCTGTATTTCTCGCCCGGTCCCTCGCTGTACACACGCATGTATATATGTACGTTCGTACACCTACGCAAGCACGGTGTAGACGCGCCTTTTTCCACCCACGCGCCTTCCCTATATATACGCTCGCATATACTTGCGTATAGCTGGGTTATGGGTGCCGCAGTGTGTGTATACGCACTGTAGATGTACGCGAAGAGCGCTATATACGCTGCATGCCTCGGATTTCGCTGCGGTTCTCGATTATTCCGCTTGCTTTGCCGAATTTGTTTAGCCCGTTTAGAGCGAGCTTTTTGGTAAATACTTGTGCCGAGGCTCTTAGCTGGCTTTTTTTATGTCACTTTCTGGAAAAGTCGCTATTGCATGCATTGAATATGCATTTTAATATGAAAGTACAGAATTCACAATAATTTTTATAACGTCATTTAGTAAATTTATATTTCAAGACATAAAGACGATTACCAAATTACTTATTATATGTCATAATGTCTCTATTAGAAAAAGTATGTAGTAAAATATGTGTTTTCTGTAAGAATATATGTAGTGTTTAACACGTCCTTTTAGCAATTAGACTAATACTTATGTATATTTGAATATGTTAAGTAGTATAAGTTGCTGTTGGTAAGACGTATATGCACGTAATTTGTTTTACACACAATACTTTTTTTCATGTTATGCATTTGTTTGCATGTTATGTATCTATAATTCGACTCTAGATAAAACAATATATTATTATATAAAAATCATTATATACATATATATAGTATAAGGGCACTCACATTTAGAAGAAAAGAAAAATAACGTTAGGAAATAATGTAGAACTGAAAGGTAAAACATTTATCCATATATTTATCTTTGACAAAAAGTATCTAGATACTTGCTTATGTAGAGACAAAATTAAAATACTTGATTTGGGCTTTTAATAAGATAATTTAGCTAAATAAAGTGTTATAAAAATTATAAGCATTATGCCTATAAATATTTGAATAACTACATTAATGATTACTTTATTATTATATAACATAAAACAAGTATGTCTCCCGTTGATCCACATTTTACTCGCAATGTAATAAAAATATTGCGAACTAGTTCCTTGTAAGATAAACTGAAGAAGATCAAGGTGATAGCCTTCGTGGGAAGCAAGTACAAGAAACGAAAATCATTACTTTACGATCATAAAGTAATTTCAAGTCCCTAATTGCCTTAGCGCTGCGACTGAAACTGAAAGAAGCTCCGCTTCCTTGTTCCCTCACAAGAATCCACAAACATATACATCTATATAGATCTGTGCCGCCGGTTTTCGGTCGTTCGTGTCACCCGCACTGCGAGTTTCCACTCTCTCCCCTTCTCCCTCTCCCTTTCTTTCTGCGCCACGTGGCCCCTTCGCTGCTGGGAAGACAAGACTCGAGCGCTCCGCGCGCGTGCTAGGTGCGGTGCGGAGGGGGCAGGCAGAGCCCAAAACGAAAAAGGGGCTCGTAGCCGCAGCCTTGTTTTCCCTATCGCGCCGCAATCCCGCGGAAAATCCCGAGGCTTAGTACTGTTTCAACAAGGGATTACACGCGCCCGCGTCTTTATATACGCCATCAAATGGCGATTGTGCGGAGGCCTGCGCGCTTGCGTTTCTCCTTCTTGCTACCTATTGCTGGCCGCCTCGCTTTGCTTCTCTCCTCCTCTTCTTCTTCTTCGTTCTTTCGTATTTTTTTCTTTTCTTTTCTATTGCGTTTGTCGCGCAGATATACATCGCTGTGGGATTACCTAGAGAGCGATCCCATCCGGCTGATGTGTTTGCGAGATTTGGTGAAACGAGGAAATGATGTATTTGTAACGGATTGGCGAGGAAACGCGATGTTTGCGGATGATTGCTGGAAAAAGTCAAGGTATTTGCTGGCACGCGTGTCATCTTTTGTGGCTTTCGTATCTTACTAGAATCGAACTTTCTTGATGTTAAGTGCCCTATATATGAAGTCTTTATAGCTAAATAATTATAGTATACTGTACATTACACGATAAGATTGTTTTAAGTTCATATTTAGCAAATAAAATATCTGTATTTTCATAAGCCTAAATAGATTTGTTTTAAATTATTTAATTGCACTAAGTTATAACTATAGTTAAATTCTAAATTCAATCTAAGTTTCTTACGTACTTTATTTTATCATATCTATTGTCCATTTACCCTGATCGTAGAAAATTATCTAGTCTTATCAAGGTTCCCGGCTTAGTAAGCTGGGGGCTCGATTATAAGCAGGGCATCTGACATAACTACATAATTTTCTAGCAGGCTGTTACCTATATAGACATCTTTGTAGCATTAATAGTATACCTACAATGATCAATAAAAATAATAAATAATAATAAGTAAGAAAATAGGAAATTCAAGCATTATATTTTATATCCTATCCGGAGGGATTCGAAGAGCAGATATCGCATTACTACCTCAATCTAACGCGGGTGTGCAATTCCATACCCCAAACTATAACGAATTTCAAAGATTCATCCACTACTCAAAGAAAATTCATCCCCCTTCAAAGTTTCACATCGAATAAAATCGTAAAATCCCTGCAATATTAAAAAGCATGGCAAAAAAAAAGAAGACTTATATGAATTATGCATAATCTCATTATCGCGACTCTCGACTGTCTCTTGCTACGTATATATATATATACATACGGCTTCAGCATATCTAAAAAAAAGTCCTCGGTGCCGAAATAAGAGCTCGCTCTCAGACGAAAGCCGAGAATTTGTCTGTGCCGTCTCGAGGCGTCGCGTCGCGGAAAATACGATTTGCCGGGAATCACATCAAAGGCGCTCGCGGATTCACGATGTTGTGTCTTCTATATAGCGACAGCGGTGGCGATCGAGTATATATATATATATACGCGAGCGCGCAATAATCCGAGTTTCGAGGAGTCGTTTGAGGCCGCTCGGTTTGCGCAGTACTCGACTGGCGGGGAATCCCCGGGGAGTTGGAGATTGATGAAAGTCGAAACTCCGGCGCATAGTCGCGCTGGTAATCGTTCGCTAATTCTAAGGTCGCGAGCGAGCGGGCGAGTGCGCGCAGATCTAGCAGGCCTTTGCCGTTTGCTGCGCGCTGCCTTCGGCTGCTTGCGAGGCTTTTGTAATTACATTAGCGAGGGATTGCTCAAATTAAGTTGTAATTGTAGCGCCTTAATTATGCCCCCCCCCCCACCCCTCCCTTTCCCCCCGCCTCCTTCAACTTATCATGGAATACTCTTGCACAAAGCTGCATTAGGTAAGTTACTTCGGATTCAATGGAATTCCTTCTTAAGTAGTTATATAGTTAGCAAGCATTGTTATACGAATAAATATATGCGTAATATGTATGCAAGAATATTTGTCGTTGAAGTATTAAGTATTACTTCAGTGAAAAGATTCAATGTCTCATTAGGGTCGCGGTCGTACAAAGCAGCAGAATGGACTGCTTGAGGATGAATTAATTTCTTCTTGTGTGCACATTTATATGTTGGCATTTGCTGTATATTGAAACAGATAAGTCTTTTTTAATAAGAAAGAGCCATTCACTACTTATATAAATGTCTATAGCTATTTTGGTTGTATCTTTTGATTGCTTGGGCAAAAATAAAACAATTTGAAAGAAATTTATTGCACCTACATACGTACCTATGTATAGAACTTTTTGAAGTACTAAATTACTTTTGATCATATTTAATTATTTGAAGTAATTATTAAAAAAAAATCGAAAAATTAGTAGAGATTTTTGGTCTAAATGCTTAATAATGAATAATTAGAGCATATTTAAATGTTACAAGCTACATAACCGTGTAAAAAAATTAGTCTGACAATACTCAGAAGTCCGACAGAAGTCTAGCTTTGGCCACTATGCCAGACTTTAGGCAAAATGTGCAAAACAAAAGCATTGCGTCATGTCAAATTGCCAGTAACCTAAATGTTTGTCTCCTTTTTACAAATATTCATGTTTTAAACAAAATTGCAACTTGTAAAAAAACTTTTCTCCTATTTTATCGAAAAGTACGTATTTTCATTATTCTAGTCGATACTAATAATTAATGTATTACTCTAATTATTTACTTGTGAAAAATGAGTTTTCTTGACATAATTCCAAAAAAAGTCTGGCATAGTGGCCTAAGCCAGACTTCTACCAGACTTTTGCAAGACTTTCGCCAGACTTGTTAAGCCAGATTAATCCCAGACTAGTGCCAGACTAATTTTTTTACACGGGTAGTAATGTTAATTCTTTAAGAATATTTATTTTAACTCATATCAAAAATAAAATAGTTTGTATTTGCATAGGAAGATAGTTTTTGACAGAAGTTGACACGTAGACGTGATCTGTGTTTGATACAACTGCAGCATGCATTTACTTCATGTAAAGTGCTGCCGTCTAGCAGTGAAAGTTTAAAACACGTGAGTGTCCATAATGTAAAGGAGGGTCTGAACTGCGCGATAGATAAATTATAATATTCATGTGAAAGGAATAAGTAGTATTCTAAAATATATTTTTCAGAATAAATGATATATCTATCAACTTATCTATATTACAAGTTTTCATTTTATCTATTTTTACAATTCGTTATACCAACAGGAAAATCTTTAAAAAAAGCCTAGTAGTACAATATTTCACCCTACTCGTCGAAAATTCTCGTTAAAATAAACACACCTTCCTTGTTTTCTTTTCTCGTACTAGTATTATACGACAAAGGACGTTGCTATGCTTTTTGTCAAAGATATAGAAGAAAGGTCTTCCGTCAAGAAGAGTCAAATAAAAGTCTAAAGTACACCATCATGCATTTCTTTAATTTATGAAGAATACATTGTTAATTTTGTTAATATTCAGTTTTAATTGCATATGGTCAACGACAAGCTTATCTTTGGAAACTTTTATATAAAATTATCTACACTGTGAGGAATTTAGTTTCTACATTACGAAAAAAAGTTTGTTTATTAAACTTTGTCATCATGAAAACGTTGCTGGCTTTCACAAAAATAATTCACTGCGAAATTAGATGTCTCTACGTTTAGCAAGAAAAACTGTTAATCTTTTTCATTTTTTCCTTCCTCATAGAAAATCAGGAAAAGTTAGTAAGCCGGACGGCTTCCTTTTCTCCTTCGCTCTCGCCACCCCATTCTCTCTTCCTCCGTTATGGGATTAGCTACTTTTACTTTCTTCTTTTCCCCCATGAGAGAAGGAAAGAGAAGTTCTTACGTGTTACGTACATTGCTCGATCTTCACTTGACGTCTTTACCGTCTCACGGAAAAAGCCGTCAGCAGTAAACTTTACACTACTTTTACAAATAACAAATAAACTTTCTACTTGAATGGCAGTTTCTTTCATTTTTATAAGCGTTATATACATATTGAGGAAGAATACTGCGTGAATGATGGCACTAAAGAACCTATGCTCCTGTCCACCATGTTTGTTAGTTTAGTTAGTTTACCAGTCTCTGGTAAAAAATATGCCAATTCAGCTGGTTAACGGATTAATTTATATTATTAAATTTGTTACTTAAAAACAAGGTAATTTCTAGCTTATTTCTAGCAAATTTCTAGTTAAGAACCTGTTAAGATAATTAAAGTGTCATGGCAATCCAAACAAACCTATAAAATAGTTTTTTTTTCGATAAATACTATATAAGCATTAATAAATTGTTCTTAGTTATTCTCAAACACAAAACAAATAAATATAATTCACTTCTAATATCGAAGAAGTTACAATAATCGCCTTTTTGGAAAGAAAATCCTTATGCATCGTTACCAGCGAGAGTCTTAACCTCAACTTTTCAGTAATAAAGTAATACAAAGAAATATGCTTCGTGTAAAGTACTTTTATGCTAGTAGGTTAATTATATATTTCTCATTGATTCTACATAGTTATATACTATTATACTTAAATTAACGTAATTGTAAATATATATTTTATGACGTTTATAAAAATTTCTTAGTGTTAGCTAGAAATTAGGCAAAAAGCATGTCATTTTAAGGGGGCAGGCTTGGGTTAAACCCAAAGAAGAATTCTTTTTTATGAGTCCAGAAAACTTCTTATGTTTAAAAGCAATCATTCTGAAAATTTGTACGCTATATATACTTAATAATATCTTAAATTTTACCGTTATAAACCCTCAGTCTTGATCCTGCACGTCACAGTAAATCACTATTTTCAATAGCATATTTATTAATAGAACTTTGTTCCTCACACGATTCTATGTATTACAAAAAGAGCAAAGAAATTTTTCGTTAAAATATTTTTTTTTAGTTTTTTTCGAAGATCCAATTTGTTTTGTAATATATGTCAAAAGGAGTCGAATTACCATGGATAACAAATTTTCGTTCATCATGTCACCTAGAATGATGTGAGGAAAAGATTTCCTTTAATAAAGATGGTACTGAAAATAGTGATTCATTGTGACGTATAGGATCAAGATTTTGAGGTTTTACAGCGATAAAATTAAAAATATTATTAAGCATTGATAGCTGTAGCTTCCCGGCATAACCACTTAAGTCCACTTTTGTGTTTTTGAGAAAAACACGTCTTAATGTTTGCATTGATCTGTAAGATTGTAGTTAAAGAGATGCAGTGCAATAGTATGCTTGTTTAATGGGTCGTAATATACCTTTCTAATTATATTGATGAGTAAAGGAATTACATGGTTACGTTTGTAGGAACGAGTAAATACCGTAAGTTAAGTTGTTATTCCGGGAACATAGACTTAAGTTGTTATGCCGGTAACTGTACTTTTTAGCCGTAATCTACTCTTTCTACACTCTGTATATGTCCGAATAACGTGAATTAGTATTCAAATTTAACTTATAACGTGTATCTATATATGCGTAATTTATAGATATACTTAGCAGGTTAAATTAACTCAATACTAATTCACAGAAACGGAGAGGAGTGTACTTTTATTTTACTCAATTTTTTGCACAATTTACATGTTATGGTTTTCTACTGTTCTAAAGATTTGAAAAGGAACGTTGTGCTTAAATTGCAATTATCTGAAAATAGCCAAAATACTTTAGAAGATCCAAGAATAAATAAAAAATCACAAGAAATTAAAAGGCAACCACCAAGAGCTACTAAGAGAATAATTTCGTCCAATTCTTTTGTTTATTACTAAATTTTATTAACTATTTTACTATTAAAGCTATTTTACTTTCAGTATTATATTTTTAAAATATTTTTGTACAGGATTATTATAAATAAATTTCCAAATATCTTACACGTTTTATATTAAATAAAAACTTGTACATGATGTAATACAAAACACTTGTATAAAAGCGTAATATTTTGTAATAATTTATTATTTTGTTATAATTAATTAATAAAACTTACCATGTAATAAAACTAGTAATTAAAATTATTGTCCCTTAAATATATGCTTTTTACAAACCACGACCTAAATTTTGTATTATGTATAATTTACACTCAATTAAGTTTTATATCCACCTTAATAAATGTTTAGAGTAAACAAACATGGACTTAAGTGGTCATTTCGGGAACAACTTTCAATAACATGGTCTTAAATGGTTATTCCGGGAACAACTTTCAATAAAGTGGACTTAAGTGGTTATTCCAGGAACAACTTTCAATAAAATGGACTTAAGTGGTTATGCACTGTACTGGTTTCGACCATAGGGTGAAATTTCTGATTTTTTTAATATTTTTACACGAAGAAGGTGCATTTGAATATATAAAATCCACATTAAACTCGATTTTCAAAAAAATGAATTTAAGGGGTAACACCAGTCTAAAATTTTCAAAAAATCGATTTTTTTTGGCTTAAACGATACTTTGGACCCTTAAAAATCATATCCAATTGGTTTTATACAGAAATAAAATTTGTAAGAGGTCCAATTCTCGATTTTGCCGCAGCGCCTCGGAGCGCGCCGTGACGGCTGAATCAGCCACCACGGCGCGCTCTGATTTATCGACTATGTAGTGCTCCTACCTGTCCAAATTCTATTGCTTATGGTCATTGTGGTTCCTCAGAAGTCCACCAGGGTGTACTAACACTGAATAGAAGTGTGTGTGTGTGTAGGTGTGTGTGTGAACTAGTACAGCTGCCAAGCGACGCCGTGCAGACGCTTTATTTTCTTTCCGTACATTTTCGTTTAAATATTAATAACGTGTTTTGTTATTGTAAAAGTTTTCGAATACACAGTATGTGTTCGAGAAAAGTCATGTATTGTTACAAAAAAACCGGTCAAGGAGGAAGGAGTAGTGCAAAAAGACCGAGAATATCAAACCGACGACCGCAAAACCGTTACGAGCTGGAGAAGCCAAGCCTGGAGAACGTTAGTACATTGGCTAAAAAATTATCAGATGTAAACTTCGATGATTTTGAAGTAAATGAAGGTTTCGGTTATCGAATTCTGACTTTTGTATGTAAAAAATGCAAATCCGATGTAACGTTCACCGAAACTGGAAAGCGAGGCTTGGGTTTCAAAATTAAGATTTCCTGTAAAAACTGTGATAAGATTACTATTCCTAGTTGTCCTTTTATTGAGAAAGGATATGCTATTAATCGCAGAATTGTTCTTGCCATGCGATTACTAGGAATAGGATTGAATGGCATTATAAAGTTTTGCGCCTTGGTCAAACTGGGCGCACTCATAGCTTCAACACCATTGCATGGATCGACTTGCAATTTTTACAGTAGCTTCACAAATATATTCTCCATCGAAGTACGTAGCCGTTTTTTGATATTTTAAAAATTACTTGTTTTATTAACAATTTACTACTCTTTTTTTAGTCGAAAATTCATACGTTTTGTTCAGAAGTGCACAGTTTCTACAAAAATTTGAATAAAAAAAAATCCTACGTACAATTCAATAGCTATTAGTATGTTGCTTCAGAAAATTTTTGTTTTTTTGTTCCAGCTCTCACGGTTTTCGAGGAATCTTTTTCCGCAGATCTGCTGTAGCGCCGCCATTTTGTACAAAAATCATAATAAAAAATTTTTTTTTCATACATCAATATGTATTAAATGAACCGTCTAAATATGAATACTATTCCTTTTCCCATAATCCCAGAATAAATTGTCAAAATTAGGCCTTTTTTTCGGCCTCTAGAGTGGTGTTATCCCTTAAGGTGATGCTAAACCCACTGTCACCGTCAAATACGGGAAATCACTTATTTCATTGAATTCTCAATTTTGAGAAAATATCTCTCTGAAAAGTTGTTGTTTTTTATTAGGACAATAATGTATCATAAAGATATTTGCTAAAAATTGAAAATTAAATAAGAAAAGTGGTTCCGCATATTTGTCGGTGACAGGTGGCTTTAGCATCACCTTAAGTGGTTATTCCGGGAAGCCATGGATAGCATATGAATTTTCAGAATGATTGCTTTTAAATATAAAAAGTTTTCTGGACTCATAATAACAATCTCTTTTTGGGTTTAACCCAGGCCTGCCCCCGGGTTTTTTCTGGCTAAAACCCAGCTTATATTTCTACCAGGGATATAACTATACATATTAAAAATAGTCGCTGAGAGCAGAGCCCGCCCGAGATGGCATGGTTAATTTAAGTCGCCAGTACACCAAATATTTTATGTATATCGATTTTGTTAACAGTTTAAAAATAAAATTGAGTTCATACGTAAAGATTTGTTTTGAAATAAATGATAGATATACAAATTTAACAGATCTAACTACGAACTACAGTATCTATCTAGAAAATAAATTATTTAAGAATTTGCCATAAATATATACAATTTTAATAACATAAATGCATATTGCACTCTTTCATAGAAAAAAATTCCCTTGTATTTAAATGAAGAATAATATGAATCCCGTGGCAATATTATTAAAAGCCATCAATCTCGACGGGGCACATCTAGTAAAGCCAGTTTATGTCCATTGACACGAAGCAGAGCACGGCGCGCAAAGGCGAAGAGCGTGTAGAGAGAGGGACTATGCGAAATTGAAATTTCTTTCTGCGATTCAAAAGGACCAAGGGCGCAAACCAGTCGACAGCAGTATACCGGGCACGCCGTAAGCTAATATTGCGATGCCCCGCGGCGAACTGGAAAATTTCATTCAAACTTCCATTATTCATCCGGCCGGCCGGTCCGCGTCGCGGCTTCGGATTTAATTCGCGCGACAAGCGACCGAATTAACACACTCGCCGAATTTCCGACTCGCGCGGCGCTGGACTCGCTTTAAAGCGACTTTCAGCTGCACCCCCAGTAGTGCATCGGCAAGCACTTTCAAACAAATTACGAGCAATTGTGAAGTTTCTTCTTGGTATATAGAGCAACTATCATATTTGTGAGTTATTTTGCACTTGAAGGCTCCTTGATAATTCAAAAGAGTTTTTAATTGCATTCCATAACTTCGCAATGGACTTCCTTTCTTTAGTTTTACATACAATATTCAATATGATTTTATAAGCGCGCGTAATCTAGAGTAGAAATATTGCTTTATTTTTAATCAGAGTATATTCATTGCACTATATAAGTTTGCAATGCATCAGCGTAGTTTTAACGATAATTACAGTAATTGAATGAAAATGCAATTTATTTTATAATTAACGTAATTGATGATCATCAAATGATGAGTTTAACATTCCATTTATAATTATTTTGCTGCACTCGGAACGATTAAAGTACTTAATATACAAACATTTTCAATGACATGTATTGTATTGATATAATTATATATATCCATTGTAGAAGTAAGCAATATTCTCCTAGAAGTTAGACTCTGCTAGAACTAAAAATTTATGATAATTTCCGTAATACTATGATTACTCTATTATATTTTAGGTTACATTAAAAATGTTATTGGTGAAATAAATGTGTTTAAGGGAAGAAGCTACCCATTTTTGGTAAAAAAATCGATTTCATTTAAGTGGAAAAACACTTTTTTAACCCTTTTACTTTCAAAAGTTTGATCATGAGATTTTTATTGATATTTATGTTTAAACTCAATTTTCTCAAAACTTAATTTTCATAACTTACTTTGTAAGCCTGCGCAACAGTTCTTCGTGAATCAAGCTGAAAATGTTTGTACTTTGTTTTTAACATATTTTGAATAAATTTAAAGAGAGTTTCTTTATTATTACCTAAAATATCATTTTGAAAAATATAAGTTAATATAAAAATACTGCTTATATCACAAACAATAAATTGTTCATATAGAATATAACCTCAGAAAAGTTCAAAAATATTATTTGAAAATATTGCTCTTTAAATGTCTTAATTTTAGCATGAAATGTTCATAAAGAAAAATGTATAATACCAATCCATCGTAACCCCTTGTGCACAGTGATAATCAAACATATGTCTGTTTTTACAGGTTTTTTTCAAAATGGCTACTTCAAAGGGTGGTCAATTTGAACAAAATCAGTCTAAAATGTCATCTTTTTCTATATTATAACATGTTTTGTAGAAAAAATATTTTTCTTCTTAAATTAAAGGATTTTAGTGTTTGCTGCATCTTCTTCCCTTAATTAAATTACATTTTTTGTATCTATAGCGCTTCATACAATTTTCAATTTTTAGTTACGAGTGTTACGACGTAAAATATTAGTATATTCACAGAATTTGAATACCGAAATATACTAAAGTTTATGTAGTATAATATATATAATTTATATTAGCTTCAAAATTTTACTTTATGATTTTATAGTTTAAGAAGCAAGCAACGTTCAAGGCGTTGAAGAAACACTCAAATCATAAGCCGATCATTGAGTTGTTTTTTCCAAGCAACACAATGCACCTCCCATTCGAAATTGGAAATTTGCATAATTTATGGCTTAAACGGGGCGCAAGATTTCGAATCCGTGTCACGCTCGCGCCCCCTCGTATATATACGTATACACAAGTTAACGAGGCGACGTTCGACAAGAGGCTCGCCCTCGCGCACTCCTCCTCGCTTCCTTTAAAGAGGTCTCTCGACAATTCCCCAAGGACCTCATAGACGTCTCCGCGCGAGTTTTCTCGGCGAAAAGCGGAGAATGGCGTCAGGCCCGCGCCCAAGACAACTTCGATTTGCCGGTACACATTCAGAAATACATTTTCGTTTCGTCGCGACGGCCGTTCCTTCTTCCTCCTCATCCTCTTGCTCCTGCTTCTGCTCTCCTTCTTTCTCTGCATCCGCACTCCTGTCGCCTGCGTCTTTGGCGTGAAAAGCGTAAAAGCAATCTCGCGATAGACTGCCGCTTTCATCTTTCGCAAGTTCCTTTTTTCTCGCTTTGCTATTTTTCGTAGCACGCGTCCCGCGCGGCTTGTCGATCTTTTCTTGAATTATTAGGCTTTTCACGCTGAGTGTCTTTGACGCTGAGCCGGCGCGAGAGTGCAGCCGCGTTTAATCGAACTGGAAAATAAACTTCTTTACTCTTTTTTTCCTGTGCTGTGTGGGGATTTTATGGGGATTTGAAGATAAGGAGAAATACTTGTACACTGTAGTTTAAAAGTATTCATACTGAAGTACATATGGTGAAAATATTCCTTTCCTGATTTTTATTATTTAATAATATTGTTAAAATAAATTATATCGTAAAATTTTTCATAATATTTTATATAATTTTCTATTTGATAATACTCAAGCGCTAAGCTGCGCTTCAAACCTATACACTTAAGTAAGTAACTTTTAGACTTATCTACATGAACTATTCATCTCATGATCTCGTGAAACTTTAATTCTTAAGCCAAAAGCTCTTTCTCCAACTTCCTCAAAAACTGCTCACACCTGTTTAATCTTTTAAAACTATAGCTCTCGCCCCCTGCGATATATATATAAGGCGCACTACCCTACGCATTCATACATCCATAAGCAATAAAAAATTAACGATCAGAAAAACATACACACACACGTCGAAGACAGAAAGCGGCGGAAAAACGTGGAAAAAGACACACACACAGAGCCGTGCACACGTGCAGTACGGGGCACAATAAGAGTCGCCTCGCCCCTCACGATCTGCCCCCGTGTTGCGCATCCGACTTCTGCTCCCGAAAATCCATTTATTTATTTATTTATGATCATTGCCGAGGGTGTAGCTCTCTCGCCCGCCCGCTCCGCGCTCGGTACGCGCTGCGCTCGCAGCCCTGACCCTCGGCGTTCGTACACTCGTGCGCAGCCGATCCCCGGGGAGTATAGTCCGCTCTCTCCTGAGCGAGTAGAGTCGCGGGGGATAAGCATACACATACGCGCTCTCTGCTCCTGCTCTTTCTCGCTCTAGACATTCTGCCACGCAAATGTATGACTCTTCGCCTTTGCTCCCGCGCGATTCATGTGTATACGGGTGTTTTCCTTCAGAATATATGTATATATATGTATATATATATATATATATATATATATATATATATATATATATATATATATATATATATATATATATATATATATATATATATATATATATATATATATATATATATATATATATATATATATATATATATATATATATATATTAGCTTCTCTTTTTCTTAGATAATATATATATTTCTTCTTTTTCGTTTGCTTTTAGTTTTATTTTTCTTCTTTGCGTGTATAGATTCGAAATGGAGATTTGGGTGTACGTGTGTACGTTAAATGAGAGAGAGAGAGAGAGAGAGAGAGTGAGAGAGAGAGAGAGAGCCTCAGCCGATAAGGAATCGGTTTTATAAGGGCGAGCACGTGAAAGCCTTTAAACGCTAAGGCTTCCGACGGAGTTTATAGGTTTTCGCGGACGGGAGTCTGCAGATATATGTAGTTATGGGACTTTCTTGAAGAGTTCCTTGCGTATACTGTAATCTAAAATCAGATTAGCTTTTAACTTCGATCCTTTTTGAATATAAATTTATACTATATTAACGGCATTTTAGAAGTAATGATGTTATGTATTACTTTGATGGAGTTTCTTCTTTTAGAAAATAATCCAAGATTAATAAGTATTCTTAAAGTTTTCTCATTTGTATAAAGTCCAATTCCAGCAATTTGAAACTTTAAACAATAAATTCGCGAGAGTTTAAAATTTAATGTGCGCATAATATATAATCTTTATGCAATGATTAAATCCAGTTTCTCAAATATTACTTCTAGACTTACATATATGCGCTGTAGTAAAAGCGTAGTTTTATTTATTGCAAAAATAGGTTTCGAAATGATTAGAATTTTCATAGAATAATGTAACACGCTATATTTAGGTATGAACTACGAAGTTCATTTTAGTTTCACAATTTTTATTTTCTCTCATTACTAAAGTTCGAAGTATTTTGTACATTTGTTAGTATCGTATGTCTGATCCGTTATTCTACAAAACATAATTTCATCAACTATAACATCGACTCATATATATTTCGTTAGAGTGCAAAGTTTAAAGTTCTAAAATATTGTTGTCGCGATTATCAAAATAAAAATGTTCAACTGAATGTCAACTCCGCGGCAAAGCGTTTGCTGTCGCACAATGTGCGAAAGTTTGCACAACCGATCGTAAGAAAAGCATAGGTTGAAATTCCTGGGCTGTACGTAGTCGCTGCTCGCGCGAGTGCTACGATGTGCAAGTTGACGTTATCGAGCGCGCTTGACTGCTTGACTATACGACTATATATATGCCGGTGAGGACGACGACGACGACGACTGCTCTCTGGAGGGCGCAGCCCCGCGCGCCGGCCTGAAACCGAAATGCTGTTGGGCCACTTAGCCAGGGAATCCCCTGCGGCACTGTCTCTTTATTTCAAGAGAGAGAAAGACAGACGGATTCCCCCAGCGAATTTTTAATAAGTACCAGGGAAAACTTTCACTCTCTCTCTCTCTCTCTCTCTTCACTGCCTTTTGTTGTGCTTTTGTCTTCTGCGTTTTCTTTTATTTTATCCTTTTGTTGCTTCTTTGACAGCATTATTTATCTTTATGACTGCGTTTAAAAGTGTTCATAATTCAAAGTCAAAGGCTTGGGCGCGGGGAAAGCGATGAGATTCGAGGACGTGGGCAAAGTTTGAAATTAAAATACGATTCCATTAGTTTGAATTGTAATATCAAAACAGTTTTTCACTGTTATTTCGTAGTCAATTAAAATTTTACCATCACATACCTGCTATACATATTTTTTAAATGATATCGATAAAATTACAAATATTTATAGCCATAACTTTTTTTGAAAAAAATTATGCTACGAGATAACGAACCACAACTCAATTTCAAAAAGCTTCTTCTTTGTTTATAATATAGTTAAGCGTTAAGATTCATAAAAAAATAGTTTGTTTAAAAGTTTTATAGTTTAAAAATTATTTAAAATATATAATTTGAAACTTTGTGAATAAAAAAATCATATGACTTACCCAGTTGGTTACATTTTGCCTTCGCTCAAGGAGACGCTGTTGCAGTTTCGGACCTGGCCCAGCGAGGAAAGCCCTGACTAAGCCTCTAGTTTTGTCCAGGTGATTTGGGGCAACGGCCTCAACCTGGGCCAGGTACTTCTGCATCGTAGTTTCCAAGTTCGGTACTGGTAGACTCGGTAGAGGCTCGTCTCTCTGTAAAGAATTAATTTTTCTTGTACTCCAATTCATGACGCAATAGTATATTGTTAGTAAAGAGTGACGAATACGTATTATAGTAAGTGTATATTATAGAATTTGTGGTAGCAAAAGGAAACCAATACAACGTTTTGAATTTACTAAATCTTATTTATTTATACCTACATATTTTTTGTAAATTATTTTTGTAATGCTCTTCGTTTAAGAATTGTTTCCAAAAAAATTGAAAATAGATATTTATTTGTCTCCTTAAAACTTTATGCCTATTATTAAGGTACATCAAAAAAAGGGCAAATTTTCTTTGTTCAAGAATAATGCATACATAGATATAGGTTGACGTTAAAGCAGTTCTGGTAAAAAGTTGGAAATTAATATATTATTGAATTATATAATTGTTATTGCAAAATAAGACGCGCGTTTTTTTTCGTGAAAATTTAAAGTTTTTTTTCTAAGTTCTACCATTTTATCAATTTAGCTTTTCTCTTATTATTCTAGGTATAGTCACTGTGTAATCATATAAGGAAAATAAATTTGTTTGACTTTTTAGGCACGACCGCGACACGGAAGTGCCTTATATTTTTATTAGCGAAAATTGTGTGAGATAGGACATTTCACGCAATTTTTTACCAATCGGGCTGTAATTTTAGGAGAGATATCCTCCAGCACAATATGAAATTCTATTTTTCTTTATCCAGATCCTGTATGTAGTTTTTAAATTGCGAGCACTTTTTGTTTATTTTTAGGTGTTTTTTGGTGTTTTTTTTTAAATCATGCTACACGATTATCTCCACGAAATCTTACCGGATCAGGCTCAAAAATTTTTTGGAAACTCTCCTAAGTATAATAACCTGATGGTCCTATTTTGGGATTGATCCTACAAATATACGCTGAATGCGGCGACTATAAAAAATCGCTAAAAATTGTTTTTGGGCTATAACTTGAAAACTAAGCATTATACGAAAAAAAGTTACAGAGAAAAGTTGTAGATATTTGAAAAATACAACTTTTTCCTATTGACATCTATTTATGAAAATACTTTTAACTCGAGTTAACATAATTTGATATACTTTAATAATATAGGAAAAAGTTTTAAGCAGATAAATAAATACTATTTAAAAAATTCATTTAGCCAATTCAAAATTAGCTTTATTTTTAGCCGGTTACACGAGGAGACCTCCCTAATTAACCCTTTCGTGCACATAACAGTTACAGCTATGGTGCGGGGAAACTGTTTACATTTCATAGGGTCCCGAGCCGCGCTGAATCCGAATCCGAGGTCAGATTTTGAATATTCAAGATGGCGGATTCAATATGGCGGACGGGAAAGTAAAAAAATCGAGATTTTGAAAAACAAAAATTTTTTTCGTATTCTACGTAAAAACACAAATAGAAACTGTTCTTGTTGTTTATCGATATCTCTCTTAGTTCTTGAGTAAAAAAATTCATTTTCAAAATCTGACCTCGGATTCGGGTTCAGCGCGGCTCGAAGTTTATGAATTTTTTACCCAAAAACTAAGAGAGATATCGAAAAAACACCAAAAACAGTATCTATTTGTGTTTTCACGTAGAATACGAAAAAAATTTTTGTTTTTCAAAATCTCGATTTTTTTACTTTCCCGTCCGCCATATTGAATCCGCCATCTTGAATATTCAAAATCTGACCTCGGATTCGGATTCAGCGCGGCTCGGGACCCTATGAAATGTAAACAGTTTCCCCGCACCATAGCTGTAACTGTTATGTGCACGAAAGGGTTAAATAAGGAACGTATGTATTCCTTTAAAATAAAATAAATTATTAAATAAATCTTACAAAGAGAGTATCTGGGAATTGGGTCATGCATCCCGTTGAAACTTTGAGATATGTTTACTTGTACTTCGAAATAAAGACTTTGTTGATAACAGCGTCTAACGCTGCCCTAAGCATGAGATATACCTGTAAACATTAGTATCACCCATAAACACAATGTTAAAAGAATCTTATGTATCTATATAAATGTGTTATGTACCTATATATTATGTATCTATATATATATATATATATATATATATATTCGCAATGTTAATGTTTCCAATAGTATCTCATAATTGGTAAGGCTGGGCTTAATTTTAATGTATCAGGAACAGATCCTTAAAGTTTCATAAAAATTCAGGATCCACATCCCTGTCTACCTTTTTGTAAGTGTTATGACCAATTCTAACGTAAAGTTTACTATTTTCCAATTGCTGGGATTGAAAATGGACTGAAAATGGGTTTTAAAACTAAGAACACTAGTAAACTCCCCGCTCGACTTCCTATAACTTCTGTATACGGCAATAGGGAACATGCATGATTTTTCATATCAATTTTATTTAAAAGTTTATCAAAAAATAATAATTTTCTCAAGGCTGTTTTTTCTTAATGCGATATTTGAATTTTAATGATGAATTAAAGTTACGTTTGATTTTAATAACGATTCAAACGCCTGTGACGTCAGCATCTTCTTGGTCAACGCATTCTATCGACGAGCTCCAAAGCTTCATTTGGAAAACTTAAATAACGTCCATCAATTACGGTCACACATACTTAACCGAAATACTATATCTTTTAGAAAGCGTTGGGTGACCGTCACATAATTAGTGCTTTAGTTATTGTGTGACGGTCATATAACACTTTCTAACAGATATAGCATTTCGGATAAATATGTGTGACAAATGAAGCTTTGGGGCTCGCCAATAGAGCGCATTGACCAAGAAGATGCTGACGTCACATGTGTTTGAATCGCTATTAATTCAAACGTCATTTCAATACTCCGTTAAAATTCGAATATCGTATTAAAAAAAATT
Source organism: Gastracanthus pulcherrimus (assembly GCA_949152435.1). Taxonomy (NCBI): domain Eukaryota; kingdom Metazoa; phylum Arthropoda; class Insecta; order Hymenoptera; family Pteromalidae; genus Gastracanthus; species Gastracanthus pulcherrimus. Next base: position 48,529,490 of record OX424576.1, read on the forward strand.
GTCTTGAGAAATCTATTATTTTTTTATAAACTTTCGAATAAAATTAAAATAAAAATTTAACTGCGACCATGCATGTTCGCTATACTTCCAAAAGTGCAATATATGATATATATATATATATATATATATATATATATATATATATATATATATATATATATATATATATATATATATATATATATATATATATATATATATATATATATATATATATATATATATATATATATATATATATACAAATAATGCGTAGAATAATAACAATTAGTTTTACCGATAATATCTCACGAACAGCTATATTGCTCACGTAGACAGGTGCGAACAATCCGCACACATGGCAATTACGTCCTTCCTACGATGTCAAAAAATATTATTGGACAATAAAATGTATTTGGATAATACAACAACGACAAGTTTTTTGCTTTTAATAATAATTCTCGTGATTTTTAAGAACTGGCATTGATAATTAAATTTTGAATTTCAGTCACAGAACTCAATTTTCGAACATTTTCAATTTTATACCGTTCGTAGATGGCTTGACATTTGCATTTTGAATTTTAGTTCTCCAATTTAATTCTCACAACTTTCCAATTAGTTATCAATTTTATTTTATCCATTTTAGAATTTTAGAACATTTTTATTACGGTCTCCTTTTTTAATTTGTGCAGTATATTTCAATGGTGGATGCACATGGAGGACCATACGGCTCCAGGTAAAATGTTAATAGGGGACACATAAAACTGATACGAACCTGGAGGATTCATAAAATCTTTTCATTTTTATCTAAAAGAAGAGTGCCCACTAGGGTGCCCGTTATTTTCCAAACTAAACTTCACGGTCCGACTGCCCCCAGATTAAATTTTTATGTTAAGCTTTTAGGTTTATCCGTACGAATAAAAAGAGGCGTAGCCTAATGCAAATCATGTTAAATTTTACAAAAAATGATTTTATTTCTGCGCACCTCTGTATTGACTAAATTAAGTCAATCAATGTGTGCGTATGAGGGTGTATATAATAAGTGCGTGGCTATGGATGTGAGTATGGGCGTGTGTGGATGTGTGTGTGTGGGTGTACGTGTATGTGTGAGTATGTATCGTCGAGTCAGACGAATAAGGTACTACGTCGGGCTCGGCTTCGAAAAGGTACTACGTTAAGCTCGGGTTGAAAAAGGTACTACCTCGTAGTCTTGATCTCGGTTTCAGAAGGGTACTACGTCGGTAACTGATTGAAATAGGTTCTACCTTGGGAGCTCAATTTTCCCTTTGGATTTTGAGTTGGCAGTATTGGCTGGTGAATACTAAATTGTAAACCTTATTATTCAAGAAATAAAGCTTCTGATAATTTGATGTGCAGAATTGTGATATTTTAAGAATCTTAACAAGGATCTAGATAAATGCTATTTTTGAATAAAAGTATTTACATACATGTTTATCTAGATAATACATTATCTAGGTAAATATTTATTCAGATCATATTATCTAACTTTTTAATCTAGATAATGCGTCAACTAAATAAATATGTACCTTGATAAAATTAATATTTAGATACAAATATATTCAGATAATACAAAAGATAATTTTATTTAAAAAATCATAAAAAAGTTATCTTTTTTATTATCTAGATAAACTATTATCTTATCACTTGTTATCTAGATAAATATTCATCTAGATAATTTATCTAGATAAAAACATTGGATAATTCTTTTTGCTTTTTAATATTTTATCTAGATAAATTATCTTGTTTTCAACATGGTTCAAAAATCCTTCGATTTAAGTAAAAAAAAATTTTAATAACGAAAACCCAAATTACAAAAAATATTACTGTGAAGATTAAAACAACGAAAAACTGAAATTACGATTTGCTAAATTCAGATGAACAAAACTCCGAAAAACAAAATTCGATTGGTCGATTTTTATTATTCCAAGTCTTGTTCATCTTAATTTTGCCATTCGTAATTTTGGATTTTCGTTGTTTAAACTTTCGTAGTTTTATTTTCCGTAATTTTATATTTTAATTAATTTTGTTTTAACTCGTTGATTTAAGTTTTCGTTATTTTAATTTTTGAAGTTTTATTTATTCGTAATTTTGTTTTTTTGTTATTTTGATGTTCGAAGTTTTATTTATTCATAATTTGGTGTTTTCGTTATTTAGAGTCCCACCGGCATGAGGCAATAACTGTAATATATTTTAATAAATGAGCAGTAACAATGAAAATAACAGTGAGTTTAAAATAACTGAAGCGATTGTCACGGTGGTCGCAACTTCTCTGCTTATAGCACCCAGCAAGAGACGCGACGATTCCCGAAAAGCGAAGACATCAGTGTAATGTGAATGTGTAGTGTATATGTAAGTACGCAAGTATGCGTGCGTGCGTGAATGATCAGTGCGGAGCGCGAATCTATTTATAGTTTTTTTCTCCTGTATCGACAGCTTGGATTCGCCTAGAGAGATGTGGTTTTTCTCCTTAGTAGGCTACCTGGCATCATACCATTACCATATAACACAAAGTCATAATTATCAAAAGCAAATGTGTGCGTGCGTGTGTGCATGTGTGTGTATGTGTATGTGTGTGTCCCTTGTAACGTGGGTGGTTACTATGGCTTATTATCTCGACACTTTACCAAATTTTCTAAATTAATGGGCGCCAGGTAAAGCGCGGCTAACTCGGCACGAGCCCTTTCCCAGAGGAAGTTCCGTGAAGAGGAAAAATCAGGAATTAATAAATTTATACCGAACACTCACCAATTTCTCTTTAATTATACTTAAGCTTTATTTCTAATATAAATACGCACGGTCGCCACAATTTACAATTTCACACAATGAATTTGTTGCTATACAAACATGGCTACGCTAGCCTTCTCACGCGTCCCTCGCGACGACCAAACTCACCACGTCTCCCGAGTTTTTCGAGTCGCGTAAATTTCCCCACACTAATACTTGAATTTTAATCCCGGCCCGACACGCACTGATCTTACATAACGGTGTCACACCACCACGGATTTATTCTCCTAAAAACCCCGAGCACATGGCGGCAATGTACGACAATTGTTTAATATATTTTACTTGCAAGTGCCGAGGGAAGCTCGACAATTACAGTCCACTCACCGTCGCTAATCGGGCGCGTCTCGCGATGTCCTTCCTCGTAGGTCGCAAGGTCGCCGGGTAATGTTCACCCGATATCTAGCTCTAAGAGAGTACGTCTACGTCGTCGACGGGCGGACGGGCGATATCTCTCCACGCGGTCTACTACGCTCGAACGGCAGGCAAAATTCTCGCTACGTCTATCGTCGCTGAAGGCCAGGCAGTCAATGCTCAAAATCGGAGAGGGCGGAAATCTCTTCCAAAATTTTGGCTTTTCTTCTCGCACAACTTCAGTTCAAATACTTGTTGCTTCCGCCCTTTTCTTTACGGTGATTGGCCTTGATTTTCCCTAGATGCAAAAATCAAGGCCACGTCAGCGGTGATTTGAGTCGCTAATTCTCATTGGCTCGCTCCGCGAATGCCGCCCTGTCCACGCAGCGCGGGCAATATGAATTGCTAGATATACATGCGCGGGCAACCCGGCGTGTATATCTATATCGGGCGCTTTCGCTTTTGTCGCTGCCGGACCAACACAGTTGGCAGCGGCGACGTGCACGCGCCGGCCTACGCTAGGAGAGGCCGGCAGCTTCATGCGGCTCGCGGCGCGGCGGCTGCTAGCTCTCCCCTCTACCGACAGCCGTGTCGGTATCTCTCTCTCTCTCGTGGCTACAGCCGAGATAGTGTGCCTCGAGGAAGCCGCCGCTGCTGCTGTGAATCCTCTCTCCTCCCGCGTCTGCGTGCATCGGGAGTAAGAGGGCGGCCGCGCGCGCGTGTGTGTATGTGTGTGCGCGGGCAGCGGCTCATCATCCTCGAGAGGCGAGGAAGAAAGAGCAAGCGAGAGAGAGAGAGTCGTGCGTACAGTGTGCACAGCACTGGGTATAAGAATGCTTCAATATGGCCACCGATGGCCTCCTCCAATAGGAGCAGATGGCCTCCTCCAATAGGATTTAATCCCGAAATGAATAGTATTTAAGTTTCCGCACTGCAGCTTGAAAGGTAGCAGACAACTTCACGTGTAGCACAAAGTATAGCATATTTATGTTTTAAAATTTTATTTGAATATGTAGGTTAAAAGTTTGTTGATGTCTTGACAAGCAAACAATTTATAAGCATAAAGTAGGACATAGCATGGAGCAAATACTTTTGGAAGAAAAAAAAAATCATCATAAAATATCATTACCATCGTTGGATATGTGTAGCTGTAAACTTAAAAAGTAAATACTTAAATTGTTCCATTGATTATAAACAATTAAGCTGATTTAAGTGTATTTTTTTCAGATAACGTCTGCTGGAAAACAGCAGACTTTCTTTTCAGCAGGGGCATCTATTTTCCTGGGTCAAGAAAATTTCAGTTTTTTCAGAATTACAGTAAACTCAATCCGTGCATTTGTGGTTTTGTACAGCATCTGTGGCCAATTACGAAGTCCAGATAGTGCTCTTTGTACTTTCTGGTGCCTTTATTGTACATACTAGTTGCAGAAGGCGTCTAAATATTTATGGAGGCCGATAGTAGAGGCCAAGTTGTGTCGTCTGTACTTTTTGGTGTTAAGATGTGCGTATTAATTGAAGAAGGCCTCGAGGTTTCTTTGGTGCAGAATGACTAGTTGTTATGGAAGGTGTTTAGGCAAATATAAGGGCCAGTGACGTGGACTATGTAGTGCACTCGGTACTTTTCACTGCTGTACATTACAGGATTGCTTGCTCCGTGTTTGTGCTTCTAGAATATTGCTTTGAGAGTAATAATCATCTCAAAAAAGTTAAATTCTAGCAATTTACTCGTTTGAAAAGAATTAAATACTAATTTTTTTCATTTCAAAAATTTAAAAGAGTAAATTTATGACTTGCTCATGTCAAAAGAGAATTTCCTAAATTTCTCCTATACTAAAATAAAGTGTATTATTACAAAATATAGATATACTGGTTAAGGTGGCCAATGACGAAGTCCAGGTAGTGCTCTCCGTAGTTTCTGGTGTCTTTATTGTACATACTAGTTGCAGAAGGCGTCTAAATGTTTGTGGAGGCCGATAGTAGAGGCCAAGTTGTGTCATCTGTACTTTTTGGTGTTGAGATTTGTGTACTAATTACAGAAAGTCTCGATGTTTCTTTGGTGGAAGATGACGATACAGGTAGTGTGCTCCATTGTTTCTTCTGGTGTGTAGATGTACATAGTAGTTGTGGAAGGTGACTAGTCGAATATAAGGGCCAGTGACGTGGTCTAACTAGTGCATTTTGTACTTTCTAGTATCTTCATGTGCATAATAGTTGCAACCGCAAATGTTTATGTCATTATGGTAATCAGTTACAAGATTTAGGTTGTATTTGGTTTAGGTTTTATTTATACATCTAAACTTTTGCACCAAGAGCTGCTATGGACCACACTACTTATGACCTTGTCATCAGCCACTCTAAGCATTTGGAGACCAGAATCTACAGAGAGCAGTACCTGGACCTCGTCATCGGTCTTTAACGTTTAACTTATGTAATAAAACTTTAATTCAGTTCAGTAGAAATTAAGGTTTTAACTCTTCTGAAAACATGAACTCATAAATTCTCTCTTTCAAATTTTTGAAATGAAAAAAATTAGTATTTAATTCTTTTCAAACGAGTAAATTGCTAGAATTTAACTTTTTTGAGATGATTATTACTCTCAAAGCAATATTCTAGAAGCACAAACACGGAGCAAGCAATCCTGTAATGTACAGCAGTGAAAAGTACCGAGTGCACTACATTGTCCACGTCACTGGCCCTTATATTTGCCTAAACACCTTCCATAACGACAAGTCATCCTGCACCAAAGAAACCTTGAGGCCTTCTTCAATTAATATGCACATCTTAACACCGAAAAGTACAGATGACACAACTTGGCCTCTACTATCGGCCTCCACAAACATTTAGACGCCTTCTGCAACTAGTATGTACAATAAAGACACCAGAAACTACGGAGAGCACTACCTGGACTTCGTCATTGGCCACCTTAACCAGTATATCTATATTTTGTAATAATACACTTTATTTTAGTATAGGAGAAATTTAGGAAATTCTCTTTTGACATGAGCAAGTCATAAATTTACTCTTTTAAATTTTTGAAATGAAAAAAATTAGTATTTAATTCTTTTCAAACGAGTAAATTGCTAGAATTTAACTTTTTTGAGATGATTATTACTCTCAAAGCAATATTCTAGAAGCACAAACACGGAGCAAGCAATCCTGTAATGTACAGCAGTGAAAAGTACCGAGTGCACTACATAGTCCACGTCACTGGCCCTTATATTTGCCTAAACACCTTCCATAACAACTAGTCATTCTGCACCAAAGAAACCTCGAGGCCTTCTTCAATTAATACGCACATCTTAACACCAAAAAGTACAGACGACACAACTTGGCCTCTACTATCGGCCTCCATAAATATTTAGACGCCTTCTGCAACTAGTATGTACAATAAAGGCACCAGAAAGTACAAAGAGCACTATCTGGACTTCGTAATTGGCCACAGATGCTGTACAAAACCACAAATGCACGGATTGAGTTTACTGTAATTCTGAAAAAACTGAAATTTTCTTGACCCAGGAAAATAGATGCCCCTGCTGAAAAGAAAGTCTGCTGTTTTCCAGCAGACGTTATCTGAAAAAAATACACTTAAATCAGCTTAATTGTTTATAATCAATGGAACAATTTAAGTATTTACTTTTTAAGTTTACAGCTACACATATCCAACGATGGTAATGATATTTTATGATGATTTTTTTTTTCTTCCAAAAGTATTTGCTCCATGCTATGTCCTACTTTATGCTTATAAATTGTTTGCTTGTCAAGACATCAACAAACTTTTAACCTACATATTCAAATAAAATTTTAAAACATAAATATGCTATACTTTGTGCTACACGTGAAGTTGTCTGCTACCTTTCAAGCTGCAGTGCGGAAACTTAAATACTATTCATTTCGGGATTAAATCCTATTGGAGGAGGCCATCTGCTCCTATTGGAGGAGGCCATCGGTGGCCATATTGAAGCATTCTTATACCCAGTGCTGAGTGTGCAGTGATGTTGGTGCTGTGCATATGTGTGTAGGCTCGTCGCCGTTGCTCGCTCCGAGCAGTCGTCGCTGCGGCGATCAGCTGGTGCCGCTGGTATGGGTGTGTGCGTGTGTGTGTCGGTCTGCGGCCTTCCTCGGTCGCGACTCCTTATCCCCATTCCCTCAACAAATAAATAACAATCCCCCCATTAATAACAATACTAATTAAATGTGAAAATGCTCGGCTCTGGTGACGGGTGACTGGGTCGCGATTGACTGCCCGTATTTAATATTATTGGGACGTGAAATACACGTCACACCCTATAGCGATGATGCATCCACCCCTCACACTTTTGAGAAGGTGTGACGAGTATGCATCAAAACTGTCCCTACAGTTTTAGATGGAATCCGAACCATCAGAGCCGCGGTAGAGGCAATTAAACAATTTCTCTTACGAAAAGAAGTCAGAGGTACCCAGCTGGGATTAGAATCTATTTATAGAAAGAGAAAACGGAGAGGTGGTAAGATTCGGTATAGGTGTGAATAAGTGTGCGTAACAATTGGTAAAAGCGGATGTAAGGTGTGTGTGTCATAAGGAATGACATACCGCCCGCCTCAAGGTATTATGATATACATTGAAGTGTAGTATGTAGTGTGAATGAGTATGTAAGCATAGTGTGGTGTTATATAGCGTGTGTAGCGAATGCATGTGAGTGTGTAAGGCGTAAGTGTGTAAGAGTGTGAAATAATTTCATTTTTTCATGTAAGAACTTCGTGAGATCTTCATGTAAACAAAAAATACAGGAACGCAGAGGTTGGAGTGGTGCTATGATGATAACCGGATATTGTAGACTATGGAAAAGTAGTTGAATTGTCAGCGAAGTTAAGCGATGTTGAAGTACAGTAGAATCAGCTTATAACGAACTCACTTGGTTATAACGAACAAATTGAGATCATTTGGTTGGTCTCAATGAAAAATACATTAAAAAATTAACGCTTATAACGAACAGATAAATTCGATATAAGGAAGAGATCGGATATAATGAATAAAAAGTGTGAACACGGAGCATAAAATTTGATCGGCTATAACGAATAATTATTCGCAGAAGCTATTTACAGTACGTATCGAGCCTTGGTGACACGTAAATAGCTCATATAAGTCTAAATTAATTAAGCTGCTATACAATAATGTGTATAGTTTTAATATATAAATTATTTAATCAAAGTTTGAAAAGTTACGCAAAAATTGTATTCATAAATTCTTAGTCCGGTTTTAACGAAGGTCGGATATAACGAACAAATTTTGGTGTTCCCTTGGAGTTCGTTATAAGTGGATTCTATCGTATATTGAAGTAGAGTGGATATGTGGGTGCATATCAGTGCAACTGCATATGCGGTATCAAGCGTTGTAATAGCGTTTGCAAACTAAGCTGCGAGGTTAGCGTTTACAGACTGAGCTGCGATAATAGCGATGTAGACAGAGCTGCGAGTAGAGTGTTGCTGTTGCATAGTGTTTGATGTTTCAAGGCATAAGTGACTGAAAAAGCACATCTCTGCAAGTGGGATTTAAGGTCTGACAATGACGTTTGTCTGCAAAAATAACAGACTTAGCAAGAAGGGTTCAAACTGGTCGTAAAGAAGTAACAACAATGCTTCGATCGGTTGTAAAACGACCGAAACCGAAAATGCCATTGGCGAAATGCCTTGATGGGTTGTAAGGCCGCCAAGGCCCAGCACTTAACATAGTGTGAAGGGTTATGCCAAGATACAGGCTGTTACGTCGCGCTGCTGAAATTGCAGAAAGTCGACGGAAAGATGAGCGAACACACCGGACTGCAATTGCGACAAGTGGCGCCTGCAATGCTAAGCAACAAGTGGCGACTGCCTGGTGGCCAAGGTTGGAAACTTTGAAAGCCTCCCAAAGCGTCGTTTGAAGTGCGGAAGCTAAAAAATGTAAGAAATGTAAAATAACTCTTCTAATTCTCCAATAAGTATACAGATAATTGGTGCAATAGGGGAGAACAGGGTAATCGCGGTCACATTTCAAAAAATTCTTCTTATATCCACTTTCAGATTATTTTGTTTAACTTTAAAAAAATATTTGAATTATTTGAAACATTGACTTCAAATATTACTAATTAGTTTCAGTTATAAAGTAAAAGTATTGCATTTATAACCCAAAAAAGAAAAAAAGTTTTGACTAGATTTACCCCGCATTATGGGGTAATTCCGATCACTTATAAAATTTACTTTAATAGGTTAAAAATTTCTTCTAATGACTTAAATTAACCTAAATAAGATTTATAACAGTATTATTCGTCATTTTTCTGTGAAATATGTAGCCCATAACTTACTAAATGTACCTCAGACCAGAAGTACAGCGCGACATCAACTTAACCTTACTTTCAGGAGCGTCCATATAAATAACATTGTGACTGTCATTACCTCATACTGCTTACATAATTTAAATTGGTATTTAAAAAACCTCAGAGGTTTATACTATTTATTTTTCACTATTTCATATTGTAAGGTGTTTGAATTAATAAAGTAGCAACAAATAACTTTATATAGTAACCAAAATGTATGCATATCTTATTTTATAGACGGGAATTCCTATAAGAAATGTATCAGAAAACGTAATATGTGCATAATTATTTATTAAAACCAAATAAAATGTTGCTTGGACTTAATATTAGTTCTATTTTATGTTAAGTTTGAAATACTGTAGGAATTATTACGAAAATGTTTAGCTTATCGAAAAGAGTGACCGGAATTACCCATTGATCGGCATTACTCCGCTATCCTCTACGTAAGAGAAAGTATAGAAAAGATGCAGAAAAATATGTTAAAGGAAAAGATGTTTTATACAGGCTAACTATTTGATGAATATACCTAGGCATTCTTTTATATCGGCGCTCCCTACGAAAAGTAACATCTACTTTCATTTTTGCGGCGAATGCTAACACTTTCAAAATTGTTGTGATGAAGACTAACACGTGGAATGATTTTGCGGCGAAAAGTAACAACTTCTATTATACTTTTGCGACGAAGATAAGCACATAATGCTCTTGCGATAAAACATAACACATGAAATGTTTTTGTGAGAAAAAAGTAACACCTTGTTTATTCTATAATAATCAGAATTACTATTTTCTTTGCAACTTTATGAAACATGCTAGTTTTTTCGTTGGAAAAAGCTGAGTCGTGATATTCTTTGTTGGAAAAATCCAAGACGTGCTAGTTTTCGTCGAAAAATTTTAGAAGTATTACTTTACGTAGGGAGCGTCGATATAAGCAACATCTGTCTATGTTACAATTTAAAATTTTTTTTTTAATTATATAAGTATACGTGCATTAATGCCCTTAACTAGGGTAGCGAGTAGCAGGCTCGATCTCCGCCACCGAAGAATCCGGAAAAGTATTTTCTCAAAATGCCCCCGGAAATTTTTGATTAATATTGAAATAAAGTAATTACAATTAGCTATTTAATTGTAATGTTCAAACAATGATAAATAAAAAATAACTTAATATATTCAAATGAATTAAAAAACTACAGCTTTTTCCGGATGCTCTTGCCTTGCAAGAATATTTGGAATTAAATTTTTGTGTATCATTTACTGAGTATTTTAGCTTTAGTTAACGTGATGAACCATATATAATAGACTTCTTCGTAGACAAAAACAAATTCTATTTATGTGTACTAACGTTAAAGATGTGATGCCTACATAAATTAAATGGTTGGTCATTTAAAGATTTTCAGCTGCTACATATGTATTTGCTTCATCCCTTTCTTATACATTCCTCAAATTCGTTGTAATTTATATACATCTTTTACGTATTTTAGCTTCCACGCTCATTTTCAAACGACGCTTTGAGAGACTTTCAAAGTTTCGAACGTTGACCACCAGTCGGGCGCCACTTGTGGCTTAACATAGCGAATATAAGTGCCGCCCGTCGCGATAAATTGGCAAAAGCGTGCCAAAGTACCGAGCGCGGAAGAAAAGCGCGCGAATGTTTTGCGAACTCTGTACGTCATATCAGTGGTGCTTTCTCGGCGGATAATCATCCCCCATGTCTTAAGTACGGGGAGTAAATAATGACAGTGGATGTCGAGAACCACTGCAGTTTTCTATGTCCGATGCATAGCATAGCCGTTGGAAATTTCGAATTTCCTAGCTAATGTTCTAGATTACACCTTATGGTTAAAATAACTTGGAATTTGGCGTAGGTACTTCAATACGTATTACCTGGGATTACACCAGATTTATATACCTACTTCAAAATTAGAGTTCTTTAGTATCTTACTATTCGAAATCCCAGTTAACAAGAAGCAAAATGCCCCGCCATATTCAAAGTTCTTTTAATCGTTGGGTGTACACTCGACGTCTATATATTCTTATCGAACGTTTTTAAACTGCTCCAATGAGATTGTTCGATTTAAAGACATTAACCAATAAGATGGCACGATTTCAAAACATTCGATTAGAATATATCCACGTCGAGTGTACATGCGTGCCCACGCACGAAGCACAAATTTAAATATAAAAAGAGTGTGAAACATTAGAGTTCTTTAGTGACTTTAGCAATATTGTATAAGTATCGAAAGCACAGCACAATACAGTACATCTAAGCATACCGCAGCAAAACATAAAAAGCATATAAATACCAGTGGAGTTTTGTAAAGGGTATTCAGAGTGGGGATGCACTGTGAGTAAAGCGGATCACTGTTTGTTGGCAAACGCATTTGTTATTGCACTGTCACTTGTTAGAGCCCATCCGCAGTGAGAATCGTGACGCCGTGGTTAGTTGCAACGAGTTCAAAAGCTTAGTGGCGAGTTGCGACGGGCGCGCCCCGAATCACAACTAACCGCAACATAGTCGCATCGCCGATCGTATCGAGTTGTAACACATCTCGATGCATCGTGATTAATCTTGATGATCGTACCTTTACGTACGGAAGTGTGAAAAATATGTATAGGGAGTGTATGGGATGTGTGACGGATGTGTGTGGGATATATATGCGAGGGATGCAGAGTGTGTGGTGTGTGGGATGTGTGTGTGTGTGGGTGTGGGTGTGAAATCTGGCGGTATGTGGGATGTGTGTAGGGTATGTGTGGGATGTGTGAGATGGATATAGGGTGTGCATGTGGCGAGTGTGTGACATATGCGGCAGTATGTGGGATGTATGTAGAGTATGTGGGATGTATGTAGAGTATGTGGGTCTGGGTGAAAGGTGTGTGGGAAAGATTTACGCTGTGTCGGGTGTGAGTGTGGGATAGACGTAGGGCATTTATGAGAAGTATACGGGTTTGTTTGGGATGCTGTGTTGGAGTGTGTGTGAGGTGCATGTGATATTGTGGGGTGTGTGCGAGATGTGCTGATTCACACACTTTACGCACCCCACAGCTATCCTACACACGCCCTACCCGCACCCTACACACAAATCTCAAGCACCCTACATCCATTCTACACACCCCACATTCACCTGTCACAGCGTATATCATTCAGACACACACTCTATGCACATCCCACACACCGCCACACATCTCACATACACACTACACGCACCCTGTACCTATCCCACTAACATTCTACACGCATCCCACACACATCCCATTCATCCTCCACACATACCCACATATCCTACATCCATCCCGCACACCCTACATCCATTTCACACATGCTCCACACATATCCCACACACTCCTTATACATATTTCATACTTCTGTACGTATAGGATTGGTCATCAAGATTAATTGCAATGCGTTGCGATACATTACAACACGTTGCGATGAGCCATAAGACCAGTAGCGGCTCTCTAAGTTGCGATTCGGGGAGTGATCGTCGCGAGTGTTGCGACACGGTGCTACGCGTTGTAACTCGTCGGAACTAATCATGACGTCGCGATCCTCAATGTGGATGGGCGCTTATATAGTGGAACGAAGATGCATCAGCAAAACGTGAAGCACCATTTCACCAAACTCCAATCCAATGGACTCCATCCAGTAGGCGGTACCGGGTTCGAAGGACCAAATGTTTATGCTTTTAGCAGATAATGTTCAGGATAATGCACGGTGCAATAACAGAAATATATTTTAATAAATGAGCAGTAACAATAAAAATAACAATGAGCGTGAAATGTCTGAAGTAATTGTCATCGCAACGTATCTGTTTACTGCAGCGAGAGAGAGAGAGATACGCGACGATTCTCCAAAAACAGGGAAATCAGTGTAGGTCGTGCGAATGTGTAGTGCATGTGTAAGCATGCGTGCGAGCATATATGATCGGTGCGGAGCACCAATCTATTTATAGATGTGAGGTAACATTCGGTATAGGCGTGAATAAGCTACTGGGTAAAAATAATTCATACATGCTCATATATGATCCTGTATGAAAACTAATATGATTATATCTAATCATGTATGATAACATATGATCATATATAATCATATATTATATCCGAAGTATGGCAACATGTTAACATGTATACGCATATATGCGCATATATGAACATAGGTGATAATATATGATTAGATATAAGCATATATGATCATATACGATATAATACCATGATTTCTTTTATATTTTAACAGGTTATGCAAATAAGGTCGTATTTGTTTCAAGTTGTCAAAAACTTAAGTACATGCAGCAAGTTAAAGTTTGGGTGACATTACCTTGGTATAGAATTTGTGTACCATGTCACATAAAATTGCAGTAAGTATATCTATTATATGTACATACAAAATACGCAAACTTTACATGACTAGGTATAATTTATTAAATATCTACTTTTATGAAAAGAGAAAAAATATGACTTTAATGTTTTTCATTTCTCTACTTTATTCACGTTAAAAATAAACATTTTTTTAAATCCCAATTTTTAAAGATATAATAAAAATACTGACGTATTACAAAGAAACTATACTATGGTCTACTAAAATACATTATTTAAATGTATATCAGTTTTCTTTACTATTAAGGATGTGAGGTATTGATGTGATTGATATTTTTCCGTCTTTAATTTTGACATATTTTTTTCTATTATTGTAATACAGCTTTTTACTCATTTTCTCAAAAAATGTCAACCTATATATAAAAGTTATGAGCAGAGTACCAGTGTTTCATTATCGCTTAGAATGCAACTTTTAACAGCTCAAAACTTCCATACTTTGAAGTTTTAGACAAAATTACTACAAAGCTATTTCTCTTAAACTGACTAATTAACATACTAGAAAAGAATAATTTCTTTCCATTATTCCCATTTTCAGAGAACTTTCATAGATAATCATTTTTCGAAATTTATTTGAAAAACTGCAATAAAATAAGTCTGCCATTAGATAAACTATGTTAACTATTTTCCCTATGTTTGATATATTATAATATTAAAAAAGTAAAAAATGTTCCATAGGTGTACTTTAAAACATTTTTTAATGATTAGACAATAAAAGAAAATAATTTTTCAGCTCATACATGTTCTTATATGATTATATATAATTACACATGACCATATGTGAGTGTATATATGATCGGTAGTCATAGGCACTAATATTCGTTAAATCTGAAGATCCGAGGTTTGATTCACACCTCGGGAATTTATTTTTTTAATTCATAAAAATAATCCTTGAAATGATCATATGTGATTACATTTGCAATAACTTAGATATTCTTGTATATGATCATATATGAACCCTTCATATATAATCATACATGAATATGTATGAATTATTTTTACCCGGGAGTGTAAAAATGTACGTAACAATAGATGATATCGGCTGCAAAGTGTGTGAGCGTGTAATAATAGAATGAACGTCTATTATAATCGGCGCGAACAAAAATGTAGTTTATATGAAATTTTTACGAATTGATTTTTTGAAATCTATGTCATAGACTTATTACATCTATATGTACCTACTCATGTGCACTATACAGGTAAGTATAGTGTATTTTTCTACCGTCCACATGATTTTGATAATTCTAAGCGTTGGAATTTTTTTTACTTGTGTATTTTTAATTTTCAATTTTCTTTTTTAATAACAAATGTTATTAAAAATACGGTGAACTTGGGAGATTCCACCAGAGTAATTTTTACCGCATTTTTATGGTATGTATTTTTGATCCGAAAATTCTGTCTGTAAACGAAAACAGAATTTGATATATATATGAAAAGTCAATAAACGTGAGACTACTGCTCTATAGAATCGAATAATTCGCACATCCTTACATGTACAGATATCAATGCGAGCGGTCACCCAAATAGAAAATAATGACGTGAACGCATATCATGAGCTTTGATAAAAAGCATCTGGCTATTTCAATAGACTGCTTTTGGCACTCTACAATATATATATATATATATATATATATATATATATATATATATATATATATATATATATATATATATATATATATATATATATATATATATATATATATATATATATATATATATATATATATATATATATATATATATATATATATATATATATATATATATATATATATATACACTGAGTTCGGGGGGAGCGCATCAATTTGGAAATGAGCTGAAAAATTCGGTACGGGTGCGGCAGTCCATTAGCGGCTCGCCGGAAACATCGCGTGCGTCGTGGCGAGCAGAGAACTGAGTGGAGGGTCTCGCAGTCGTCCTCTCTCTCTTACTTGTTAGGCCATCGGAACTCGCAAAAAGGGGGATGAAGAGCAGTTGAGCGTGAACTTTCTCTCTCTCTCTATCTCTCTTCTTGCCTAGTTCCTGCTGCCTGCCTGCCGTTCATGCCTCTCTGCTACCCTTGCTCGCTCGGACGAGAAGGCCATGCTTCGTTACGCGATTGATTCTTTATTTTACAGTTGACGAGAGCAATGCGCTGCTACTGCGAGATGAGGGAGGATAGAGCGAGTTACAGAAGAAAAAACACATGCTGCTTATGTGGGGTTGCAAGCAGTTGTAGCGAGTCTTTTTATGCTTTTTGTGTATATAAGTGCGGGTTTTCGGAGGTGCTTGTTATTGTTCTCGACTGGATTTAGTTGCATTCAACTGCTTTACTAGGGTAAATGTTGTTTTTGTCTATTATATGAATAGTGACTGGATTGTTGGCCTGTAGAAACGATGCCAACTGAGTTGGCTTTATGCTCCTCAAAGTGATATCAATTATAGTTGAACCTCGGGCAGTGAGAATTTGGACAGTGATAAACCTCGGGATTAATTGATACACTTTCAGTTTCGGGCAATGATAAAAACCATTAAGGAATTGTACATTGCAAAATACTTATTTGTTCTTATCGCGTGAACAGATTATTTTGATTAAAAAGTAATACAGTCATACATAATGAAAGATCTTATAATTTTATACATACTAAGTCATCGATGATGGTGTTTATTATATGCATATATATCCATGTGCAGTTGTTGTAGATGAACCTTAACACTGCCCGAAACTTCGGTCCTAACTTGTAACTTTGCCCGAGGTTCTACTATATAGTGCAATAAATAACATTCAATCATATATTCCAGTTTTGCATTATACAACATATTAATGCTGTATAAAATAAAAAAATTTTAAATTATAAAAAATGTATAAAAAACTATGATTTTCATTTAAGGAAACACATCACAGTCGGGATCTTTTGGCCACAAATAAAATATGTATGTTTTATTGTTGTTTATATACTTTTTTTATGAAGTTAGAATTATGTACACTCGACGGAACAAACATCTGATCGAATTTGTTTGATCTATTTTGAAATTCGACAACTTATTTGATCGCATGCTCGTTTTCGCTAACCTTATTGGAGGATTTAAAAAAAATTCAAATAAATTCGATCAGATGTTTGTTCCATCGATTGTACACAGGTAAAATAGAGTAGTAAAAATGACTATTCTCATTTAGTAAAGAAGCCTTTAGTAATTCTAACTATTATGATTGTTTCTTTTGCTATATTTTGGTAATTAATTGACTTAACCTAATTATCAATAAATGTATTTTAAACGTATTTTGGAAGCTCGAAAAATGACGTAAAGCAAATATATACTTGAATGATTTGACTATTGTTAGCGCTAAATTGAGTATCTGACATAAAGCAAATATATACTTGAATGCTTGGACTATTATGAGCGCGAAATTGAGTATCTGCTCGAGCTGTCTAGTATAGCACGTACGACAAAGATAGACAATCGGATGAGAAGGTTAATTGAAGGGCCGGATGCAATAAGGGGACTAGCACTTTTTTTGAGGGTTTTTCTCTCAAATAATAATGCTCAGAAAAAGAAACAAAAAATTTATTGTTGTTAAACCAATTTCATTCTTCAACGCTATATTTTCTATTTCTTTACCTTAGTATTATTATTTGAGATAAAAATCATCGAAGAAACTGCTAGTCCCCTTATTGTATCCGGCTATTCAATTGTAAGCTTAGTCAATTTAGTATACAAATACGTTTACCTAATACATTATATCTTGAAGATAAGAAAACACTTTTATACAATTTGTTATTTCACAATATGTAGCAGCTTTAAAGTACTATCTGAGAAGCAATCTTTCATTAGCATAATCGAGAGTACAAAACTAAATTTAAGATGTGTCAAACCTACTTTATCCATCAATAAATGTATTAAAAAATTATTTTTTCTAAAAAATACGTATCAGAATCATATTTCCTTTTCAGGGTCGCTTTAATAACAGAAAAAAAAACATAACGGAACACTTGAATTGTTATCAGAACCGAAAATTAGCAGAATCAAATATAATTGCTAATTTTCGATTCTAATTTTCTATTCTTAATTGCTAAATTTCAGAATCAAATATAATTGTTAATTTTCGATTCTGATAATAATTCGAGTATTCTGCTATACATTATACGTAAATAAAGCGACCCTGAAACGAATTTGAATCTGATGCGTATTTTTTGAGACAAACGAAATTTTCGAATATTTTTCGGCGGGTAAAGTAGGTCTGATGCATCTCTCTAAGAATTGCTTCTTTGGCTTACCAAAGTCGAATGTGTTTAAGGTGATGCTAAACCCCCTGTTACCGACAAATACGGGGAAACACTTTTCTACTTTAATTCTTAATCTTGAGAATTTATCTCTCTGAAAGGTTGTTGTTTTTAATTGAGACAACAACATTTCAGAGAGATATTTATTAAAAATTGAAAATTAAATGAAAATAATGGGTCCTCGTAATTGTCGGTGAGGGGTGGCTTTAACATCACCTTAAGGGGAGAGCAGAGTCCTATACCTGATACCCAGTTACCGACATGATCGATTTTTCGTTTTACGCAGTCAATTTTTACTTTAATAAAATTTTACGAACGTACACACATTCTTAGTGATAAATAGATTGTGCGTACGTTCGCGAAATTTGAAAATCTCATTTATTCATTGAATAAACCGAAAAACTGCTATGTTGATATCTGGCATCCCCTTAATGCAATGGACTCGGATTTAATGTAAAGATTCCTTTCTCTCAATGCGTACGTACTTTGATGAATAATAGAGAGTATTCTTTGGAAAGTTGAGTTAGATTGGATATAACTGCTTTTAATGAACTCTGTTTGCATGAGGCGAAGTGCTTTACTAACTTAACTTTTCGATTCTGAAATTTGATTTTCGTGCATTTCACACATGCTCCACACATTTGTTTATTCAGAAACAATTTATACAGAACTTTTATACAGAAACAAAACGTTTTTATATATATGTATCGGTGGCAACATAGTTTTGAGGCATCCTGATAACAAAACGCCATCTAGCTTGAGCTGCTATAGTCACTTCTCGCCGGCCGCCGGCCGCCATTCAAATTGGTCAGGTGTTGTACGCATTTGGATTAGGGATTCTGCCATCTGAAATCCAAATGAGCCCAACGCTGTTTTCAAAGAGGATGTCTGCGCATGTTGCGAGGTTAAGGTCATTTTCCTTGTCTGCTTTGTTGATACTTTGTACTTTTGTAGTAATGATTGAATCTTCTGAAAACTTCCTGAAAATCCTTTTGTATTTTTTACGATCTTGTTAAGTCCCGACTCGTACGTGAAAATGTATATGCCAGTCTGTACCTGTATGGGTGATGACTGCCTGCAGAAACTATACCAGCCAAATCATCGACAAATCATCCTGCTGTACTTCACTCTCATTACATGTATATTGTATAATATATGTACGTATTATAATCTATTTACAGCGCTCTATATCTCTTTCATTTTATAATAAAAATATGTATAATAATCATACTGCTGCCTGAAACAATAAGGTCCGTAACTTCAAAGAATTCAAAAATGATTTTTTTTAATTACATATACGAGCATTACTTAGCTGGTTAGAGGCTCGATATTCGCCACCAAAAAATCCGGAAAAACCTTTTTTTTAACATGTCCCCGAAAAATTCGGACTAATGATGCGATATTTAAAGTTACAGGTTTTGATTATTTTTAGCACTTTCGTTTTGTATAATTATGACTTTTTTTATCAAAAGCAAATAGAATTCACAGCTGTTTATTCGTGAATATTTCAAGATTTTCACTCGACATTTTAATTTATTTTCTACTAGAATAAAGACAATTTAATAAAATTAATTTACAATTTAGAATTAAGGTCAGTGCAGGTAACGGGGCCATGCAGGTAATGTGTTCTTCTGGGCGCTGTAACTTCTACAGCATATGTATTGTGTCAATAGATGTTGAAAAGGCTCGGTGACCCCACTGCTAGCGCCCTCTAATTATAAGATAGTGTCACGCGAGAGTATCAAAACTCTGATTTCTTAGCCGTGCATGCATATAAAGAAACCACCTTTGTCAGAGTGATACAAGCGAAAAAGAAATCATACAGTACATAAAATTATAGCTTTATTTACGTACTGTAAGATGGGCTAGTTTCTGTTGCAACGCCGTTACCCTAAGCGGGTTCTGGGCGTAGTCGTCCAGAGCGGACGGGTGGGTGCCTATCACCACTACGCAGCGCGTCCTCAAGTTGCGGATAGAGAAACGACCCCTGAGAAAGAGGTTAGCTGCGAATAAATTGAATAACCAGTCGCGGACAGCTGATAGGCCCAGGCGTGGGTGTGATGAGCCCGCACTGGCGAACGCATTCATCTAGAAACACTACGCAAGCACCACAACAACTACAAATACTATACAAAATCTCCTATCTTACTTTCTTCTTCTACCTTACTCTGTAATCTGTCTCTTTTACCACACATTTCAAACAAAAAAGGGCCAAAAATCCTGCTGTCCTGGAGGATGCGAGAGCGATGACAACTGCCCTGAGAGGGGATGTGTAGAATGATTCGCCACCTGGTCTTACACGGCAACGAAGCCAGCGAAGGCGCGCTGCCTTGCAGGGGGGCGTTAGGATATGAGAATGAAACCGAGTGTGTCTGACGACGAGTTGACTATGTCCTCGCCAAAGTCGGAAAGCTCTCATACTTAGTTCTAGGGAGGTATGAGGGTTATCATCTCTAGACGGATGGACTCACCTGCGATCGGAATAGGATCCAAAACGCGCGGGTTTAACTTACTATCATGGCTCAAAGAAAACAAAACCAAACCAAAACCAAAAGGAACTTAAGGGTGGGAACCTGGAATGTACGCAGTCTACACAGAGGGGGCGCGTTCCAGGAAATCATAAATGAAACTAAGAGGTACAATTTAGATTTGGTAGCAATACAAGAAACCCGATGGAAAGATAATGCGATGCTAGGATCCGGTAACTTCACCTTTTTATATGGGGGCGCGAGCGGGCATTCCCTAGGCACCGGATTTCTTGTTAACAAAAGCATCATACATTCCGTTAAAAGTTATAATTTCATGATTGACTGACTCTCGTATATCATGATCGAAGGAGCGTGGTATAATTACGTGGTTATTAACGTCCACTGTCCTACGGAGGACAAAGAGGAAGAAGTCAAAGATCTTTATTATGAAACTTTAGAGCAATTAATCGATCAATTCGCGTCCTACGACACCAAAATAGTAGTGGGGGATTTCAATGCTAAAATAGGGAGAGAGAAAATGTTTAGGCCCACTATAGGCAAAGAAAGTCTGCACGAAACCAGCAACGTTAACGGTATTAGGGTCATAAATTTCGCGGCCGCAAAAGATCTTATAGTCAAACCACGTGCTTCAAGCACAAGGGTATATACAAGGCAACGTGGACATCGCCAGACGGGGCCACGCACAATCAAATCGATCATTTTCGTATTGATAAGAGGCGCCACACCAATGTACTCGACGTAAGGACCTATAGGGGGGCGGATTGCGACTCGGATCATTATCTAGTAGTGGCCAAATTAAGAGCCAGATTAGTAGCCGGTCAAAATAGTAAGCGAGCGAACAAAGTAGAATCCTTTGATATTGGAAAACTACGAAGCGGGGTAGAGCGAATTAAGTACCAAGTAGAAGTTAGCAACCGATTTCAGGATCTCGAGGAAACGGATGCACAGACGGGAGCAGATGACAATCCGAACAGGTAATGGGGGTCTATCGAAAAAACTATAAAAGGGGCCGCGAACAAAGTACTGGGTAAGAAAAAAAGGCCGAAGAGCAAACCACGGTTTGACGAAGAGTGCGAACTCTGGGTTGAAAGGCGCAAGAAGGCTAAATTAGATAGCGTACACAATGAAAGCGGTAGGGCCGTAGAAGAATACCATGAAATAAGAAAGCAAGTGCGTGTAACTTACAGAAACAAGAAGCGCGAGTATCAGAAAAATGAAATTAGAAAAATAGAAACTAATAGTAAGGAAAATAATCTGCGCGAGATGTAAAAAGGAATAAACGTTATTAGGAAGGGCTTTCAGAGTAGATCGCAGTTAATGAAAGATAAGGACGGGAACCTCGTGATAAGTGAAAATGAACTATTAAAATTATGGAAAGACTATTTCGATAAGTTATTAAACGTGCATGAAAACTCCGAGGAGATGGGAGACAAAATCCACACTGCTGAATTCCATCTGGACGAATCGACCTGCAAAGAAGTAGAGGCCGCGATCAAAAAGCTAAAAAACAATATGGCCGCAGGAAACGATTCTACACCAGCTGAACTACTTAAATATGGGGGCGCCGCGCTTATATTTAAAATTTTTTATCTAGTATGTGCTATTTGGAGAAATGAAACAATACCAGAGAATTGGAAAGAATCCATCATCATACCGATCTTTAAAAAGGGAGATAAAACAGACTGCAATAACTACCGGGAATCTCACTTTTAGCTACCTGCTACAAAGTTCTGTCAAACGTAATACAGACCAGACTCACACCATTCGCGGAAGATATAATGTGAGATTATTAGTGTGGATTCTGGCGCAACAGATCGACGAGCGATAAATGTTTACCATAAAACAATTATTAGAGAAAAAGTGGGAATATTGCGAAACTATACACCAGGTATTTGTAGACTTTAAGAAAGCGTACGACTCTATCAAACGGAGCAAAATGTATCAAATCCTAGTGCCCCTTGGCGTACCAAAAAAACTCGTAAAATTAATTCAAATATGTCTGAACGGAAGCACTGGAAAGGAAATACCGTCCGAGTAGACGGTAATGTATCCGAATCGTTCATGATACGCGACGGTTTGAAGCAAGGTGACGGGCTTTCAACGGTACTCTTTAACTTGACGCTAGAGTATGTTGTTAGAAAAATGCAGGCTAGCGAGCTAGGCGCAACACTCAACGGAACAGCGCAGATTTTAGGCTATGCGGATGACTTGGATATAGTGGGAGATAATGGTGAAACGGTGGCGAGAAACGCGGAAATCCTTATAAATGCGGCTAAAGACGCGGGGTTAGAAGTGAGCGAATCGAAAACGAAATATATGATCATGGAGAAACTGGGCATTCGCGAAGGAGAGGGGGATCTCAGAGTCGGAAATTTCACTTTTGAAAAGGTTAGCGAATTCAATATATTTAGGTACAACTATAAATGATCGAAACGAAATTAAAGCCGAGATTAATAAGAGAGTTTATTCGGGTAATGCCTGCTTCTACGCTGTGAATAGAATACTTAAGTCAAAGCTACTGTCGAAAAATGTAAAAATAAGGATATATACGACTATAATAATGCCGGTAATCTTGTACGGGTGCGAAACCTGGGCGCTCACTAAAGCAGAAGAAAATCGTTTTAGGGTATTTTAAAATAAGGTTCTGCGGAAAATATACGGGCCAAAGAAAGATGAGGAAACTGGGGAGTGGAGGAAACTGTACAATGACGAGCTGCATAATTTGTACGCGTCACCAAATATTAACAGAATATGGGCGATGATCGTACGGCAGCGCGCATAATGAAAGGAAAACCGAATACAACGCGATCTCTAGGTAGACCTAGACGCAGATGGGAGGATAACGTAAAACCATACGTAACTGAAATTGGGCGGGAGGGCGCGAAATGGATGGGGCTGGCACAAAATAGGGAAACGTGGAAGGCTTGCGTAGATGAGGCGATGAACTTTCGAGTTCGAAATGCCACTTAAAAAAAAAAGATGAGCTAGTTTTTGCCGTAGAGTTTATTTTTGATACGAAAATTACAACTTTTGTTGACGTTTATCGGTTACTAAAGTGGCCATACGAATGCATTGCAAGGCAAAAGGCAATCGTCGCCAAAAAAATGGGAGATGCTTCTTCAAAATTCTTAGGCCTACTAATCTCAAAATATCGACACCAAGGCGTACGCTATGGCACCATGTATTTACGGACGTTCACCGGCTAATCGATTTATTATATATTTGCTTTAAATTTTGACAGAATATTATTAATAGTATTATCTATGCATCCGCAAAACTATAAGAAACGTGCCGATACCATAAAATATTCAATGTCAAAGTTGCGAGTCTTAACACGTAAGGTATAGGTTAAGCATGTGTTACAGAGATATTTTAATTTGTAACCGCAGAAATGAATTATATATTTTCCTGACAAACTAATATGCTGTAAAGATTTACCACCTATATTACGTAAATCACCGGTGAACTATCTTAAATAACACATAAAGGAAGTCTCTGTTTGGCTAGTCTTGTTTTTCTGAAGCACTTACTATACGACTATACCCTAAGAACGGATAGGTGGCCACTTTACCAACATTTAGCATTAATGTTATAAGAAGAACTAACTAACATTTTGTGTACGAATGCTCGATTTTACTACTTTTTCATGCCTTTTATAGTATTTAGAATAAAAAATTACGAAGAAATGCCCTTATTTTGATGAAATATGTTAATTTGATATAGAAAATGGCAAGCTTCTAAACTTCACATCAAAATTGCGGCGAAAGTGACAGTTGCAGTTACCGAACTTTTTGCTTATGGCGGCAGCATATTAGGTATTAGGAATGATATTCGTACTATGTTTATATTTTAAATTTAAAACAGATAGTGTGCTAAAACAGATACACTTATTCAGTAACAAGGGTTCGTAAGACAGAAAATTTCGCGGGATTCCTCGGCTCTGGATGGTGATCTCTCCACCACGCGAGAATCTCGATACTGCACAAGAATTCTCGAGTCACCCGCAAGTCTCGGTCCTGCCCGAGATTTCTAGATC
This sequence comes from Gastracanthus pulcherrimus, assembly GCA_949152435.1. Classification (NCBI taxonomy): domain Eukaryota; kingdom Metazoa; phylum Arthropoda; class Insecta; order Hymenoptera; family Pteromalidae; genus Gastracanthus; species Gastracanthus pulcherrimus. Next base: position 48,554,109 of record OX424576.1, read on the forward strand.
GCACTCTAGAAGCTAGGGTTTTATCCAAGAATCTTGATTCTGTTAGAGAAACTCCGTTCTGTCCAAGAATTTCGATCTTGCCCAACAATTCTTTGTAATATCCCACGTTAACACCAAAAACATGATGGATGCAAGTGTATTTTATCATTATGATAAAATAAATAATTATTTTAAAACAACTAGAGTCTTGTGTATAAAGTGGAATGCGTTACGTGTATATACTGAGTTTAGACTTATCCTTTAAAAAACAATAAACAAAACAGAATGAAGTTTCAAAACGTCTAACAATACCGATCACACGGATGTTTGAATTACAGAGTCTAGGAACAGACGCGCGCTGTAGCGCGCGGTTGGTAGTTTTGCCTTTGGTATTAAATCGTTTCCACGGCAACGGTAGCTTCAGCAAATCAGAGTCTGCGTTTTCGATCTCAAAATATTAACATTTCAATCTAACAATAGAGAGGGAATATGGCGGCGCCCACAAATCCATGACGCTTTTATAGTGCGATGATACCGTGCAATTAATTTTGAAAAGTTAGTATATCAAGCGATTGTAAAACTTGAATTTTTTTTAAATTATAAAAGAAAATATAAATTAAAAGTAAATTATATTAGTCAAATATAATAGATGTATATATACAGGAAAATTTACAAACAGTATTGTAAAATAAAATGCAATATCATTCATATTAGGTACTTGTTAGAATGTATGAATTCTCCAAAAGTAGTCCAAAAGTAGTCCAAAAGACTAAAAAATGGTATAAAGCAGAGTAAATTAGGGGTAGTCTACGTATTAGGTACGAAACGCTTTGAGGGTGGAGGGGGCGGGACCTTGTTATGGTTGCGATGTGTGTTACAGACATATGGAAATCAGTGAAAATACGTTACAGGGGGGAGGAGGGGGGGGGGGTGTAAGAGCTGCAAAAATAGCGTTACGTAATATGTAGATGACCCCTAATTACTTAGGATATTGAATTTGTAGTTTTTGTAAAAATTTTGTTAAATTTGTAATTTTTCCTGGTAGAAAATTATCTAGTTTTATCGAGGCCCTCGATTATTTCCTTGGCAAACTAGATAGATCTACATAGTTCTAAATTAATTTTCTACCAGGGTTATATCATATCTTAATATATGCTAGAATCTACTAAAGCTGTGCATGGAATAAACACATATCTTAAGTAAAAATTTCATCTGCTCTGGTGACAAGTATGTACTTTGAGCATTTGCTTGAATAAATGGATTCTACGCACGGTAAATTCTAAACTAATTTTCGTTTTAAAAGCATAGGTATTCATATTTACAACATGAATTTACAAGCTTATCTGTCTACCTTTGCGAAACATAAAAGAAAGTATTTGTAAGAAAAAACTGGTTTGTATAGTTGAATCTAAATAAGTAGATAATGACCGAATATGGTGGGACATACAAATGTTACAAATACATTTAACATCTATACATTGTTATTCCTCTATTAACGAGTTTTATGATACTAGTGCACATTATATTCAAACAATAATATAACTTATCAATATAGAATAATACCAGCCTGAGTACAATTTACAGTAAAAAATGTACAGTACAAAGAATCATATTAACTGTTACGCATAAAAAATAATAAGACAAACGATAAAATCGGAAATACTAGAAAAGCCAATATTATAAATGCACGAACTCACCCCAATTCATATGTTCCCCACGCAACCTGCACCAGCGGTACGATTCGACCCTCGAAGTTTTCGGCATATTCAAGAATCGCGTGCTGCAGGCACGTAAAAGAATCGCCCTCCAATTATACGAGCAACCCCGCGAATGCAGAAGCTCGTTCTTACAATTCTACACCGCGTGCTTTACTTTACTTCTCCATTCCTTTCTTTTCTTTTCTTTTCTTTTCTTTTCTGAGCAGCACTGCACGCACGCGCGGAGCTCGCTGTTGCGACACGTGGGTCACTCGAGAGCGAGTCACCGCCGTCGACTCAAAGGCACTCGAGCACTCGCTCGTCTATGCTCTTGCAAGAGCCCTCTTCGACTTCGGTGCACGTGTGCGTGTGCGTGGCTGCAGTATAGCCATACGAGTGTAAGTTTAAATCGGTATGTGTATACGTGTGCATGTGTGTGCGCGCACGCGGTTTCGAGTCGAGTCGTGGATGACGTCGCGCGGGGCGTCGAGGTCTCCGCGGTGCGCGCCCGCTCACGCAAAATCCGTAATTGCTCCGCCCGAGTAGACACGCGCCCTCCCCCCGCTTGTGTTTGCCAATTTGCCTGCTTTGCTCCCTGTGTTTGCCGATGGGTCGACGCTCCTGCGCTGCACTCGTGTGCGTAGGAAAAGGGGACCGCTACGCGTAACGTAGACACGTGGGTGTGCGTGCGTTTTTTTCTCTTTTACTAGTTTCTTTTATATGCGTGTGGGGCGCGGTTATGTCGAATCATCGAAGGCTTGAGCGATCGCGTAGTCGGTGTGATAATCCATGGTGTTTATTGAAACAGCGTAAGAATGGGGAGTGGGTTGAAGTGCTTGCTTTTTATCGCAAAAATTATTATAGTGACTATTGTATGTGATTGAACGATAATATTACATTCACTTGATAATTCTATTTTTTTTAAAAAGCATCAATTTTTCGTTATTTAAAATATAATTTAGTTTAAAACTGTTATACTAAATCAAATGATATACGAGAAATCGTACCCACAATCATTTTTCGCAATTGGTTAAAGTGAAGCTGTATATAAGTTGAGAAATTGAAAAATTGATAAATGTAAAACTTTGTTTTTCTAAGATGGTTCTGTAACATGGGGTCAATGAAAACATACAGATATTATATAGATATACATTTTTAAGCAGAAATCAGCATTTTATAAAATCAACGAAATTAACCCTTTTGTACCATGTGCGCCTGTAGAATACACGACTTGAATATAAAAACTGATCAGTCCAAAAGCAGTCCAGAGTAAAGCGTATATGTCATCAATTCGAAATATTATTTATTGTTTCATCTTTTCCGAATGTCAGTATAATGGTGGCGTTTCCCGAGAAAAATGACGAAAATAACCCTGGGTTTAAAACATTAATTGCACACTTTAAAAAATACCTTAAGTCAACAAATTTCAAAATAAAATTTAAACCATTATTTCTATATCCGAAAATCGGCTTTAAAATGAAGAATTATACACTTAATTATTCTACACAATTTAGCATTGGTCAAATTATATATAGATATACTTGACCAATGCTATATTGTGCACAATAATTACGTGTATAATTCTTATGTGTAAGAAACGCACTATGCCTTTAAAATGACATACTTGGAGGTATTTTTTACCAAAACTATTGGTTTTTATAGATAGATTGATGTAGTATAGTTATATAGTTATAGTATTTTTAGATAAACTATACACAATAACTTATTTTTCGGCCGGAATGAAAGTCCCGGTACGAGAGAGATAATAAATTTAAGTAATAATTATCACATGATTGTTCGTACGTAAACTTTGAATTACATATAAAAAATACATTATTACAGAGATGTACCTCTATTTAAGCATGAGAGCATATTTAAAAAATCTAAAAAAATATTAATATTATTCATGAAAGAATTGATCCTGAGTGTTTAGATATTATACAGCCTCTATAAGAGAGTCAAGAAAGAGAAGAGCCGCATAAAGCGACAGAGAAAAAGTAGAATAAGATCCGCAAACAGACAGGTGAATAGCCAAAGCTTTTTAAAGCGAAAAAAGAGACATTTAGAGTAGAATGGAATACGAAATATGTACATAGATTGACAGGGAAATAAAGGGGCGGAGAGGAGAGGAGAGGGAGAGCGCGAGATTACAGGGGGTACATAGGGAGTATTTCTCTGTCGCACTACTGAAGTTCGACAGAGACAGAGAGCGAGTAGGTACGAGCCTAAGCCGAGGGCCGGCGGCGGCGGCAAAGTCGTTAGCGCGCCGTCGCAGCGGTGCATAACAATGAGCTGCAAAGCTCCTGGGAATCCAGAGAGCCACGAGATAGCCGAGTCGTACGCACACATAGGCACACGCTCACATGCACGCGGAAAATCGACGACGCGAATGGAGCGTTGTCGCGTACGGTAGTATATACGTGCAGTTGCAGCCAAAGAGAAATATATATATAGAGAGAGAGAGAGAGAGAGAGAGAGAGAGAGAGAGAGAGAGAGAGAGAGAGAGAGAGAGAGAGAGAGAGAAGAAACCGAACAGACTGACTCATGACGCCCCACGATAATGGAACACGTTACGACTCCTTCCCCAGATTCGCTTCGTGATGTGAATTCCTCGGAACGACGTCGACGAGGAGGACGATTGGATTTCGGATTTTTTTTGCGGAGGGTAGACCGACCGATACACATACATACAATACATTTACGTCTGTGTATAGGTACATAGATATACGTATACTGACACTTTCTCCGCATGGTGCAGGAGCTCGCCGGCACGGAAATTCGATGCAATCCGCGTAAGCAAGAGACCTTGGAACTTTCTCCTCGGCAGACGTGTGTATGGGCCACGTGTGTCCTGGATTGTTTTTCGGATGAGTAACTACGATTTTGCCCGCGGCCGCGAGCGATCAAGCATTCCGTTGCGTGCAAGAGCAAGAATTGTTGGTCAATTTTTTGAAATTTCAAGTAGTTTAGGTATATCTGATAATTGAAGCTCGAATTTTAATTGCTTGGTAAATTGAACTTTAGTCTTAATCAAGTTTTCCCATTTCAATTTAGAAACACTTGTACAGTTAAACAAACTTTTTAAATCGGTATAGTTCGAATCAACGTTTGAATCTTTAAAATCGAATTAATCGTGGAAAGGTTGAAATAAAAAGCAAAAGAAATAAGTACTTAAGTCATATTGAAGCTATACTTGTGGTTAAATAGACAAGGTCTGATTAAATAATATATCTTCTTAACCGCAACCCTTGTTATATTATATTATTATATTTCATGGTTTATGAATTTTATGTTTATATCTTATAGTTTATGAATTTAAATGAAACTTTGATAAAAAAGCTTGTGAGAATAAGTTTATGTATGAGGAAGTTTGTATAAATAACATCAAGATCGAATATCTGATAATATTAATTTTTTGTTGTACTTCTGCTGTCTTTACAGTTATGACGCAAAAATAATGATATTCGCTTGAAAGGTACATAAAAATCCGTAAAACATAAGAGCATTATTACTGACATTCTATAATATCGATTGGCTGACGTCAACCCCACATTAAATAATTAATAGGTCAGTCATGAAAATCGATATACGATTGAAAGTATTTTTTCTATATACAAAGCAATGCGTTCAATAAGATCTACTTCATGGCACTAAAAATACATTTTTTGTAACATTCATTTGGTTATTTGGTTCTTGTTTATATAAATAATTAAACGATTCGTAGTTTCAACTAATGTATTTAAAAGTAAATACTGAAAAACTACAGAGCAGGCAGTAGTATATAGACTATATATTATTTTTCTATACATAGCTCACTAATATTTAATTAATATTTTGAATTTACGTAAGTGTTATTGCGCCCTTCTTTATGCCGAATTTGCCACATACATTTAATTCCTTTTGGCTTCTAAATTATAACCGAAAATAGAGAGCGATTATTTACTATTTATTATTAGCTTGCTATAAAAAAGAGTATAATCATCGCTTCGAATTATTCTTATAAACAAATATAACAGAATACGTGAAGTATTCTTCAATTAAGCCAAATAAACGTAATTAGCGCTGCGTAATATATCCTTGCGCATGGCGGATCACATTATCACATCGACAACATTCATCATTCTACCGCAATACGTCCTATCGCCACTAGAAATTACGTGATCGTCCACATTAGCAGCGAACGTACTTCCCTTTTCACGGACAAAAGCGTCGACATCATTTTTTTCCCCTTTCGAGTGGTGGCTCGTGTCCACTTATTGATACACACAGCACGCGCACTCATTCTCTCTCTCTCTCTCGCTCCGCGTTCGAATGCCTCAATAAGCACACTGAAGCACCCTCGTTTGTGCCGAGCGTCCGTTAGTTTGCGATAATAATCAATCGGACGTGTCCGCTATTCGAACTTACTGAATTTGAAATGATTACCCGTGCGACCCTCTCGTATTCGTCTGATGTCTGCGTGCGCCAGCGTGTTTGCCTGTGTAATGTGCGGAGACGAGTAGCGTATATATATACGTAATGGCGAACGTCGCTGTGTACTTGCCACCGGCACACGCCGAGACGCGACAACCTTCTGCAGTGTAACGACTGAACAATGTCGTTTTTATCGCCGCGGTCTAATCATTCAATTCATCAACTTGAACTGTGTGTGTGTGTGTGTGTGTGTGTGTGTGTGTGTGTGTGTGTGCGCGCGCGCGCGCGCGATCGTCCCTTCGATGGCTTGGCGCCGTGTCGCTTTTTTTGTACTACTTCCGAGGCGTTGAGTGTGTAATGGGCAGGTATTTTTTTGCAGCCTAGGGAATGTGACTACGCGCGCGGTGGTAGATTGCGTAGGCAGGCTAATAAATGGATGTAAAAATATTTGTTATTTGTTACGAGCGTACTTTTTGATAGATAAATTATTCTTTAAAATTTAATGACAAGAATGGGAAGTTTGAAACACATTAAATGCTATCAGTACTTATTTTGAAGTTTTAATTTATAACGTTCATTTTAATGCGTTTGAAGTAAATAACAACGTGATTTATTGGAAATAAAACTACATAAGATTGTTTATTAAATTAAATAAGTATTAAACTTATGACAATTTTATTTCTTTACTAAGTTCAGTGATAGAACCATTATCAATATGTAATAGCAGGTTCACATTTAACTTAATGTAAAGCTTGAAACGGTATGTCATAATATATGTAGTTCAACCGATTCAAAAAATTTCCATTAGGAGATAATTTATTTAGCCGACTTACAACTGACTTTATTAATAAATAAAATAGAATAGTTCTCAGAGTTAGTAGATAATTAGCATTAAGCTAATTATGGCCAAATGTACCTAATTTCCCGTAACATGCTGCATGTTCTTTTAGTTTGCAGCAAAATAAACTTTTTAATTCTAAAATGTGTTAATATAAATTTAGAAAAGATACATTTTTTATAGCTTTATTAGTAAACATACCTTGCAGTTACCTGAATTAGTATAGGACGAATTATTTTTTGGGTCATTATACAATGACCTACTTCTTAACCCTAGTCAATATTCGGTTCGTTCCTTCTCGTATTGATCTCACTAAGGTGACGTGCATCTTGAACGAGTTATTTTTACGACCTGTTTTTTATCATTTATGTATTTTACCTATACGTTTTAACTTGAATTTCAATTACAATAAGACTATATAAGTCGTCAGTACTAAATTTCTTCAAATTATTTTCTATTTTTATTTTATTTAATTTTTGTTTACCTAAATAGAAATAAATTGAAAGAAATTATCTTATGTAAAAAATAAAAAATGTTCTTATGTAGTTTTAGTACCATCTAATTTGACTTTTTCACTAAGATGGCGAAGCCTGGTTAAAAACAAAACTTGGTGGAATTTAGAGTTGTAGAAGTATACAAAACTTAAAAGATGGAGGGCAATAAGGCCACTTATGAAGTAAAAGGAACACTTCAAAAACAATATAATTATATTATGACCAAAAAATATTAAAAATTATTATGTAGTTAAGAAAAGAATATTTTCACGCCATAAGTATTCCGTTTACCCTACCTATGGTTAGAAAGGTACATTAATATAAATAGAATAGGTAATCATCCCTTTTGAAAAGATCACCTGGATTTTAGTTTCAGTGGACCTCAAGCTAAGTAGATCTAAGTATAATTTAGTCTCATCCAGCTGTAGGTAAATTTAGAAATTGTTAAAGGTAGATTTAGACAAATTACTTTCAAGTGTATTGATAGAGAGAAAATAAATTGCGATGAAAAATTAACTTTTGTTATCACTTTATTGCATTTATCGTGAATATTTTACTAATAGGACTAGTATTGGCAAAGAAATATACCACTGTGGGAGAGTGGCACCGCTGGTGTCGTAGGCTTTTATTAGAATAATAGTTTGACCTCTTAAAATGATGGTTATCGCTTCAATTGTAAACATTATGAAAAATCATAAATGCAGCACAATTGTTCAGCAGAATATTGAAAGATCATAAACTATATTTCTGAGCGAAAACAACAGGCAAAACGCCTGAATGTTAAAAGTCGCGCTACACTGCGCGTTGATTAATCCAAAAATAATGACATTAAAACATTTTACCATAATTCTCAAAAAACTCTCAAGTTGAGTGTTACCTCGTACCCTCAACTGAATTTTCATATTGTAAAAGTCTAATAACTCACCAAATTTTAGTTGAGGGTTCGAAATAACATTCAACTTGAGAGATTTTTCCATACGGGTATACAGTCTCCAGTTGCATCAATAACACTTATTTTCATATAAGACACTTTAATTTTAATTTAGAAATAAATCTTCCATATAAACGATGCAAAATGTATATTCTGATCGGCCATTGGCGTAGTTCACTTGATGCCGGCTAGTATGTCATTTCAACTTTAAACTCCCAATAAATGTGTTACGTTTAACGACCCTAGCAGAGAATTTTATATCGTTGAACCACGTATTTCTGTTTGTAATTTGACTAATTTAGAAGTAATGTTATTTTGAAATTTTACAGTACCTTGTGTTGCTACCTCCTCACTCTCCTCTAATTCATTTAAACAATCGCAGCCAACTCATTCAATTCGGTACACTATGCACACAATTTTGAAATTATGAAAATGTTACTATTTTTTCTATACATTGAATTATATTCAGTGTATTTATTCAATTATTAGATGTTAGTTAAAACTAGCTCAGAATATTTTGTTACACTGAGGAAAAAGTGATTGGCAATGACCTCGAAATAGTCTAGTAAAGCTCATTCTAGTTGAAGTTATCAAGTAAAGTTTACTATTTTTTGTTATACTTAACAAATGCGTTTAGTAAAAATAATTATTTTTTGAAGTATCTTTAAAATTGTAAAGCATAATATATTATCTAGTAAACTTTACATTTCAAGAACTAAACTAAACTTTTTAGTCATAGTAAAGGATATAGTAAGCAGTACATTTTCTCAGTGTAGCTATCTTTTACAAAAGTTTAGGTGTCCGGTGTAGGCACGTTTCCTTTTATAAATTTTCCCTTAAACTTTTAGTAATATTTTTATATTTTTAAATAATTACATCACGCGTTGAGTATTAAATAGCAACAATATGCGTTCATTGGATAAAAAAAATTGAAAATAGTCAGAATGAATACGCGCTAGAAAGTTAGAAAAGACTGCACGGCAGCACCTCAAGTTCCTTGAAAACAATGAAAGGGCAGGATTGGATAAGCGTGCAGCGCGCGAAAATGCCTGCTGGAAACTCGTTTTGCGCGACATAGCGACAACACAACTCCAGCCCGTCGGAATCCGAGATCCTTGAGAAGCTCGCGCTCGTTTCGCGGCTGACGATAATCGTAAAGTCGAGCGATCGCTACCGGCAGATAGCAGATAGGCAAGCGCGCGCGCGAGATCCACAGAAGAAGATACACCGTGCCGTGAGCCCGCGAGCCTCGGTCGTTTTCCCTTTCTTCTCCCGCGACTGTATATATACAGCAAGCACACAGTTCGTCGAAGGCACGAGCGAGTGAGCGAGCGAGCGAACGCGCTGCTCTCATCAATGCAAAACAGCGCGTAGGGTCGTAGCAATTAAGAGATAACAAGGTTTTGCCTCCACCCCCCCTCCCCATCCCAGCCCTCCCCGAACTCACGGCCCCTCGGCGCCCCTCCAATTAGTAACACCCCGGCCTATCTTTGTAGTCCGCCCCGCGGCCGAGCCCTGTCACTGCCAGAATCTTTCCTGCTGGGCAAATACGAGGGCCCCGGCGCACAACTGCTCTGCGTTTACCTACGGCGCGCGGTTCCGCACAATTTTTCCCCTCTTCGCCCGAAGCCGAGCCCCTTTTATTCCGCTCCACGATGCATTTTTTCCGCTTTTTCGCCAATCTTTTTCATGTATACCTTCCAGCAGTCTACGAGGTGCTGTATTTTGCTACGATTCGAGACGCGTTTTCATGCGCATGTTTTTTTTTACTTCTTTTTACACTATATCTGTACGCCTGCTTTCTGTTTCATGCTCAACTTTTATTCGGCCTTTCCCTCTCGTTTCTTTGGATAATTGCTTTTGCAGAATTGGAGATTAAATTTGCCGGGTGAGCGCCTACTCGTGGGATGGTGCCGTACCTGGTAGAAAAAATTATTAAGATTTATCTAGTTACTCGAATAATTATAACGCTTTATATTATATAATATAAAAACTATAGATTGTTAAATAAATGAATAATATAGATCTATATTTTAAGTCAACGATTTACTAGAGTTAATTATAGTTTGAATATGACAAAACCAATCATATTAATTTTATATATATAATTTGTCTTCCAGGACAAAGGGATATTATAATTAATTTTATGAATTCTAATTGATACTTGTATGGCTCCATTATTTCAAATAAAATAATAATAAGGGTATCCAATATACCATCTTAATAAATTTGTATTTGATAATTCCACTTTGTATATAATTTTTATAGCTTTTATAATTACATACTTTCTTAATTAACTAGTATAATCACGAAGCAAAAATTATCAATAATTAGTTGTAAATTCACCGGTTTACGTTATACTGATATAACATTACGCAAACAATTAGTAGTCAATTAAAATTAGTTTATCCAAAATGATAGAATGATTAAGCAAAAAGTCGAGCTCCCATATTATAATTCATTAATTGTGATATTTGTCACTTCATAAATCAACCTCAATCCGCTGAGTACAAACAATCACTAAATCTTCCGCAATTCACGATTCCTCTTGGCAGGCGTAGCGAATCATGAATCGGTAAAAGCTCCTGAATGAAAATAGAAAATCATACGATTATAGGCGAACGCGGCCGGAGAATATAACCATTACGCCCACCCCTGCTCCTTACACACGCCTTCGATCTCCGACGCTTATAGCATCGTCGTCGACATCGTCGTCGTCGTCGCCTCCCCTACATGCATACATATATATCTATATAGCGGAGCCGCGTGTTTTTGCGTTCTCGGTCGTGAGCGCGGCGCGCAACGTCACGAGCCGCTCATAAATACGCGAGTCCACGCGAGATATCGTCTCTCTGAATATATGCGTATATATGCATATACACCGGTCTCGTCTGATAGTGGCTAATTTATTTACGTATATGATGGCAGAGGGAGAGAGGGAGGGAATGAGAGAATGAGAGAGATAGAGAGAATGAGAGAGAGAGAGAGAGAGAGCGCCCCGAGGGCAAGTAGAGTCGTTTGGCATGAGTCACGTGCCATCTGCCGCTCTATTATGACACGAGCAATTTTCCCGTATGCCCGTAGCCTTACACACCAGCCCATACAGATATACACACGGTATGTGCGCGCGTTCCGCACTTCATCATCTAGCCCCGAATGCGGTTAACGCGGGCACGCTACATTTCTCCCCGGTGCTGCGAGCTCGCTTTTTACTCTGTCTTTCTCGCGCGCGCGCACGTGTGCGTGTGCATGTGCGTGTGTATGTGTGTGTGTGCGTGTGTGTGTGTGTGTGCGTGTTTCGAGTCCCGCGGACTACAAGACGAATGGTCGGAAGGCTTTTGCGCCCGCGGATTTCCGTAGCGACCTTTTGTTTGTTGCGGGGGTGCGCGAGGGATGCCATGGATTTCGCAGCAGCCCCATTGATAATATACCGAGGGTAATAATTGAAAATCAGCGTTGATTGCAGGCAATGATGAACGAGGGCTTCTTCGTTTTGAATGTATTTATGGGATGGTGACGATCGCTTTTTTCGTACGGGGGTTTTATGGCACTTTTGTTGACGCGTGTACTTTTGCGCCTTTCAGATTGATACTTAATTGATTTCGGCAGTTTAAGTAGCGGAGTGAATCTAACTATTAACTATATATTGTAAATATATTGTGCAAGTTACTTTGTTATTATATTAATAACATTCCATGTCCCGCACAATTGAACTTATCCTTATTCTTGGTTGTATGGACTGTAAAATTCGTGTCAAAAGTTAGTTTTCACTTAAAATCGATAATAATTCATAGTGAAATGTAGGTACTTTTTCAATTTTATGCTTATTTAATCGATAGAAAATAAGACTAAAATATGAGTTAAGTACATATAATAAATTAAATTGCACCAATTTAAAAAAAAGAATTGTGTTATTTATAATTTAAAATAATGAACCAAAAAATGTGAATGTATTGCAATCACTAAATCAATGATTTTTCAGTTGTGTGTTTTCCATTAATTTATTAAACTGATAATTTTAAAACTATTCTATAGTTATGCAATGAATTATTATCAATTTTATAACTAAATACCTAACTTTTAACAAGGATTATTTCATTAATTTTTTAAACAATTTTACTTTTGAACACGCATTACCTCCCTTTGCGCATTATAAGATATTATACGTTTATTATTACTTATTGAAAAATATAAAAAGATCTCAAGAAATATCAGCTCGATTTCGGTTCGTATAGTATTGCATTATTTTTCATTATCAATGTATCTTTCCTTTAAAGGGAGACCCAAGTGAAATTTCAGCCTAGTGATAGTTAATCAGTGCGGGGACAAATGCAATGGTTACATATGTAGTTTTGGCATAGCGCGTTTCTTACACATAAGAATTATACACTTAATTATTCTACACAATTTAGCATTGGTCAAATTATATACATATATACTTGACCAATGCTATATTGTGCAGAATAATTACGTGTATAATTCTTATGTGTAAGAAACGCACTATGCCGTAGTTTTTCACAAGGAATTCAATTGCGCACTCAAATAAAATAAAACAAAATTGTCCGCTATTTTGAAAGAAAATTTTTAATTTTTGTACTATTCGACCGTCGCCTTATTCCATACGCTAAGTTGCTCAAAATCATTCCAGGAACCTGTAAAAAGGTTTTCAGCCCGAAAGATGAAAAAGTGTGGGCCTGATAGATTTTGGCCGCGGAGTCGCATATGGCCAGACGGCGCGGCACGGGCTCGTCGATTCCGGTTGGTATTGAGCTGCTATTAGTATGCACCTGGTTATTGTTATTAGTATGAACTGCAAATTTCTCTCACGCGGACGACGATTTCATTTTTACAATTGAACTTTTTATAAGATACTACTTTATTCTAAAGAGAATACTCGAATACGACGTAAACGATTTTGCCTTCAAAACTGAGAAAATGCTACTCGTAATAGGAATAATGACATGCAACCTATAATATGCATTGTGAAAATTATTATTGAATGATTACTGTCGTTATATAGGTCTATTTGTAAAGAAACCCAATGTATAAGAAATAAGAATCGACAAATTTTATATTTGTCAAACGAGTTATCGGTCGATTCGTGCACGGTTTCGAATTTTATAAAATATTATAATGAAGAAAGCAATGATAATAATGATAACAGTGTCAGTGACAGTGACAGTGACAGTGACAGTGACAGTGACAGTGTCAGTGACAGTGACAGTGACAGTGTCAGTGACAGTGACAGTGAAAGTGACAGTGACAGTGACAGTGACAGTTACAGTGACAATAACAATAACAATAATAATAATAATAATAACAAAGACGAACAAAAGAGGAAGGCTGCTGCTGGAAATGGCCGCAAGGCTGAGACTAGTTGTAGCCAGCCTACGACAGACACCTACATACAGAAGACCGGGCTTCGGAGACTCGATACCAGACGTCACTTTTCTAACGGACCGCCTCCTACCAAAGATCAAGCACTGACGGGTGATCGAGGACTTTACAGCCAGCGATCACCAGTACATTGTCTTTGATGTGACGAACCATACAGAGACGCCACGGAACGCACCTGAGCGACCTCCGCGTTGGAACCTGAAGAAACAGCACAAGGAACGATTCCTCACACTACTGCGGGAACTACCAGCACCCGCTAAGATCGTTCCGCACCAACTCATAGACAGACACAGGACAGACAGACTCGTGGACGAGACGTTGCGACAGATAGAACAGCTATGCAACGTGACCATGCCCCGAAAAGGAACAGTACGGAACAGACGTGAAGTGTACTGGTGGACAGACAAAATCGGCTACCTGCGAAGGGAGTGCATAAAAAGTCGAAGAAAAATGAGCCGCGCGAGAAAAAAACGCAACCCTAATGAGGTGGCTCTCTCGGTGGAATACAGGACAGCACGGAAAGCACTAGTAAATGCAATAAAAGACTCAAAAATACGCTGCTGGAAACAGTTATGTGACGACGTGGAGCGGGACCCCTGGGGTCTGGGTTACAAGATAGTAACGCAGGGACTAGGGGCCTTTGGCTCACCAAAACTGAGGGACAAAACCACAATGGAAGCGATCGTGGACGGGCTCTTCCCAGCCCATAAGGTAAGGGGAGAGTACATCGACGATCAAACGCTAACCGTCCCGGAGTTCAGCGAGGAGGAGCTCTTGAGAGTCACCTCATTGTTGAAACCTGGGAAGGCACCAGGACCAGACGGCATCCCAGGAGAAATTCTTCGGCAAATGGCTTGCCACAAGCCGGAGATGCTCCTGAACATGTACAACGGCAGTTTACGTACAGGGACTTTCAGAAGCGATGGAAGACGGCTAGGTTGGTTCTTCTGTATAAGGGAAAAGGAGAACCGGATGCGCCGTCCTCCTATAGACTACTAGTTTACTGGACACCGCCGGCAAGGTTTTCGAATCACTACTTAGACCACGACTGATAGACGCGATTGAAGCCGCCGGAGGGATCTCCGACAACCAGAACGGCTTTCGCAGGGGCCGATCCACGATAGGGACAATTCGGGAGGTAGTCGAGGCCTCTCGAAAGACAAGAAGAATCTGCTACGGGGTCAGACCGTTAGTTCTCGCGGGATTGCTAGACGTGAAAAACGCTTTCAACTCGGTCAGGTGGGTGGACATCTTGAGGGCCCTAAAAACTTTCAGGGTGCCCCCTTACCTGATGCGGGTTATAAGACACTATCTACGGGATCGCAAAATAACATACGAAACGACCGAGGGATGGACAACCAGGAACATAACCGTGGGAGTCGCTCAGGGATCCATACTAGGACCAGATTTCTGGAACGTGATATACGACAGTCTACTAAGACTAGAAATGCCAGAAGGCGCCTTTCTGGTAGCCTACGCGGACGACATCGCGGTGGTTATTGTACAACGGAACCCAGAACTAGCCCAACTAACGCTGAACCAGGTCATGAGACGAATACACAGATGGATAACAGAACACGGACTACAACTGGCAATACACAAGACAGAACTGGTTTTGCTCACAGGACAACGAATACCGACAGTTATTCCGATGAACGTCGGCACCGAACTGACAGAGACGAAGAAATCGGTCAAGTATCTGGGGGTAACCCTGGATACAAAGCTGACCTTCTGGACATACATAGAAAATACTGCCAATAAGGCGGCTGAAAGTATCACCTCCCTAAGCCGCCTGATAGCAAACACGTACGGACCAAGGCAGGGAAAAAGACGGTTACTCATGTCAACGACTCACTCGATCCTGCTATACGGCGCGGAAATTTGGGCCGATACGCTCGGGATAAAAAAGTACTGCAAGCGACTAATGAACGTACAAAGACGGGGGCGCTGAGGATTGTGTGCGCCTACAGGACGGTCTCCCAGGAGGCTATCTTGGTCGTGGCGGGCGTGATCCCGGTAGATCTTCTCGCAAAAGAACGCAAGAGGATCTATGAACTAAGCGCCGCGACAGGACGAGCTGACGCGGCGATAACCGAAAGAAACAGGACAATGACGGAATGGTACGAACGATGGACGGAAGTCAAGACAGCAAAATGGACCCGACGCCTGATAGGGGATCTGAGACCATGGACGGAGCGGGGATTCGGCGAGGTGAATTTTTACCTTACCCAATTCCTCACCGGATACGGCTACTTCAGATACTACCTTTTCAGGAGAGACAAGGTACAAACCCCGAACTGTAAGTACTGCGGACACGACCGGGATGACGCAGAACATACATTTTTCGTATGCCAAAGATGGACAACGGACAGACGCAGACTGGGATCAGAAAATATAACGCCCGAGAACATTATACCGAGAATACTACGCGACGCAGACAGCTGGACGGGAGTAGCTACGTTGAGACAGTACTCAGAGGGAAGAAAGGCGATGGGTGCTTGGAATGAGCGAAAGAAAATGACAGAGAGAATAGAAACGCAAGAATGCATGAAAGAATCTTTTTTGAGAACGAATGAAGAATGAATGTGAGGACACAAACTGACAATAATGAAATAGACGGACAGACCATACGAGACGAAAGAAAAGTGGACAGACCCTACAACGTGAAGTATTACTAACGTAGTTCCACGTTGCAGGTGGACGGAATGGGTTACCTATCCCTGATCCGGCACTGTTGGCTACATGTCTCAGTCCTTGATCAGGGGAAGGCGGGTTTAGTCGGTCCCCCAGTCGTAGATGCTCTGGGTGGAAATTGAGTAAGAATCTCCTGTCTCCTTTCCCAGACCGAGAAGATACGAAGCCTGGGAACCCAACACTCCAGTTGGGAATATCCTGCAGGTCGCTGCCTCGAGGGTGATCCCGACTGATGGTTTGGTTACAGCAAATTTACCCGTTTTATCCTTAAAAAAAAAAATAATAATATATCTATCGTCGTTCGCATGAGAGGAATTTGCAGTTGCATACTAATAACAGGTCAATAGCAACCGGAGTCGGCGAGCCAGTGCCGCGCCGCCTGGCCGTATGCGACACCGCGGCCGGGCCGACCCAAGCAGCCGCGGCGCATCAAATACGGCCGCAGACAAAATCTATCAGGCCCCACACTTTTTGAACAACTTATCGTATGGATTAAGGCGATGGTGCAATGGATTAAATATTAAAAATCAGAAAACAGAAATCTTTTTTCAAAATGGCGGAAAATTTTTTTTTTCATTTTTTTTGATTGCGCTATCGAATTTCTCGTGAAAAACTACATATAAACCCATTGCATTGGTCCCTGCACTGATTAACTATCATTAGGCTGAAATTTTACTTGGAACTCCCCTTAAGAAAATTTCATAATACATGTTTACTTTTCACAACTTTTCACAATCTTAACATCATTAGTTTCGTTATATCACAACTGCCCGGCTACTTCATCTCAATCATGATATGTAACTCAATAAATACTTGTTTGCCGATTACTTAGCGCTTAATGAAACTAATATAATGTGCCATACGTCGCGCATTAAAACTTCTGGATAGTTTTGCCGAACGTCTGAAGTCCAAACAGTTGTTAAGCCCATAAGCAGCCATGGCAAAAGATTGAAGTCGAATTGATAAAGTGCGTATGTGCGAGCCAGAAGCAATGCGACGTGGCATCCGCGTTCCATTCCGAGTTTGCTCGCTTAATCACGAAATGGACTGGGATTGGAGGCGTCTCATCCCTCCGCGATGATGCGAGTTTAGTTAGCGACACTCGGTGCGCGTACGCTTTGAAGTCCAACTGCCTCTTCTGTGTGCACTGTACCCTCTCTCTCTCTCTCTCTCTCTCTCTCTCTCTCTCTCTCTCGCTCGCGCTCTCTCTCTCTCTCTCATTCTCTCTCTCGGAATCGTGCTTATTAGCCAGAGTGCTGCCGTGCTTTGCAAGCTCTCAGCCAAATGCGAATGCGCAAACTTTGAATTTGTACCACCGCGAAACGTTACTTTAATTACAGATTCGATACTGCCACTGTAGCGACGAATGCTTTTGAGTTTTTAGTGGAATAAGGCCGGCGTGATATACGTTAGGGTTGAATTTCAATTATGTTGAGCTATTCATGTGAACATTGTTTTCTTAAGGGAAAATTGTGTAAGGGAATAAATTAATAATATAAGGTATTTGTTCTCTCTACTATTTTACTTTATTTATTAAAAGTAAAATATTTAAAGTGCCAGTAATAGCACAATTTGAAAACTAAAACTACGGATGATGAAAAATGTGAGGTTTAAATTTTTTTTAGAGTAAAGTAATTATTGGATCAACTTTTTTAAAAGGATATATAAAGCATAACACTTTTCTGCTGTAAGACAGTACTAAACGAAGTTTAAAAAAAAACATAAAACTCGCAGTAAAATACGTTTTTGTTGTTAACGTCATTTCAAAGTAAAAAGTTATATAGTAAAGATTCGAATTGATATTTTAATACAAAATTAAAGTGGCTTCAGTAACTTTTAATAAAATTATAGACTTCGCTTAAATTTTCCAAAAATGTTCTTTATAAATTAAACTTTTGATATCTAAAAAGAAAATCTGGGGCGAACAACCAAATTATCGAAAAAACTAAGCTTAAAAGCGTCACTTTTAACACATAACCATATGGGAATGAGCCATTTGTCGCCGCTTAGTAAATTCTAAAAAATGAGTTATTAACAAATGTAATACGTAATTGAAGATTTTTTCAATGACGTGATTAAATTTATTTGTTAACGATTAAATAAAAAAGATTTTCAAAATTAAAAAGAAAAATTAATCCCCCACGGGGCCCTCATTTGATATGGTACCCATCGCTAACGCCACGTTAAGGGCTGATATTTATCCAGAAAATTTATAATAAAAAATAACAAAAAATTAAGATCCAATTTGTGTATTATAAATTCGGATATAAATGGATGTGCAAACTGTCAACGCTTTTTTAGCTAATTGTCAACAGTTTTTATATTAAATTAACAAACGTTTTCTTGTCAATTTCGTACAATTAGGTTATAAATCTATATGGGCAAATCAATAAAACTTTGTACATCTGTGTAATGTTTTTTTCGAAATGATTTATTGCTGCCATTGGATTGTCGTGCGAATCACACGAGATAAACTTAGTCCAAAAGTTCAAAATCTTTAATATAATTCAGAAAATTATACCTGAAATTTGTATAAGTGGTGCAGCGTACGGCGCAATGTTGATACGTATCAGGCTATCCAAAAAAGTGTCATGTTTGGTTACACGAGAAATTGATACTTTCCTGGATATGCAATTATTGGTCAACAATAATTTACAAACATTAATTCATTATAACTATAAAGATTTATATTATATTTTAGTTTATATACATAACACATGTGCGCATAGTAATAATATAATGTACTTATTTTGTGTAAATAAATGCGTATATATCTTAGAAGTAAAAATATTATACTGTTTCTATGTATAGTTGTGTATATGACTATTTAATGTGATATTAGGTAGACTATAAAGCACTGTGTTGCAGATATAACAAACGTTCATAATTATATATGTTGGAAGAAAATATCAAAGTATGTATAGTTTGTCTAATAAGAAAATATATCATTGATCAGAAAAATAAATTTTAATCCTAAAATAAGTTAATAAAGTTAGTTAGCTTATGCCTCTTGTGCAGAAAGACACGAGAAAACTTGTTTTAGATTCATGAGTAAGTAACAAGATTTTTGCATTATTTAGGTATGCAGTTGGAAATACTTATTCAAACAAAGTAAATATCAAAGAAGTCAAAACTTTGAAAAAACTTGCTTTGCATTGTTGTTTGCTATTTGTTAATATTTCGTATAGGCTTACAAAAGCGATACGCCAGTCTAATATGTATACAGAGTTATAAAAATAAAATAAAACGGCAAAGAAAGTGCCAGAGACGATTCGCGCTTGGGGCCTATAAATCAATTAGGAAAAAAGGGCAACGAATGGCCATAAGCCAAGGTAAATAAAGCGAGCTAGTAATCTCATAATTGGACTAGGTATGAGGAGAAAACACGGCTTGCCGGGGGGATGCGCACATCGGGCATCGTCCGCCGCGGCAAGCGAGGAGACGAATCGTCATTGGCTCTATCTGCCCTGTGTGTGAGCTTCGCCTCGTGTCGTGTAGGTCGTGTATACTCACTGTGGCAGGGCACGGCGAGCCGTCCCTTGAGAGACTGCCTATGCTGGACAGCAACCGACGCGAAGTCCCGAGCACTGAGTCCCGCCATCCCTCTGCAAAAGCAAATAAATATACAGTTCTTTGGATGTCTTTCTCATGCTCGCTCCTGCCATTTCTCAAGCCGAGCGCCGCGACGGCCTCAATGACAATATTTTCTCCTCTACCTTAACATAAATACATGGAGAATCGCCCGATAAATAAGAGATATGTTTCAAGCAATAGCGCTTCCGCCTTCAAGTATTCATGAATGCCTTCGGCGCAGTACTAATATCAAAATGAATTGTATCTAATGTTTCAGTATTATGCAGGCTATTTTTTCATATTACTGTAATTTTACGAAAATCTTAATAAAGAATTCGACTAAATTGTAGTCATTTGTACTCGTGATAGCTTTTTTATTTTAATTATATTAATCCAGTCTTTTGCGAAATCACATTAAATATAACTATATCTATATCAAAATGATAGTTGGATGGTTCTAGGAAACAATTATTAATAAACTGTAATACAAAAGTTTCATAAATTATATGATTACATTTGCGTGTTGGTGTACTTTTATAGGATTTTTACGATTTTTAATCGTTTTAACGATGGGCGAATTTACGATGCGCGACGTAAAGGGTTCGTTACACTCGTGCGAGGGGTGGCTTTAAGGCTGTTATGAGCAAGGGAAAGTTTCGTGCAGCAGTAACGATAGCAACTTCGCCGCTTTAACTTTGATATTCCCGATATTGCAGGTAAAGACTTCAACTGCCTCTAGAGACCGTATTTTTCTTCAGTTCGATTACTTTCCATTGGACTGACGCTATATCGCAAGTTATACATGCTATTACAACTTTTCTGTTTACTTATAACCGTCAAATTAAAACTTTAGCATGCAAAAGTATACATCATATATAATTTCACAGAAAATGATGAATGATCCATCCAGATCAGATTATTCGATAAATCACGATTTTCCAACTTTTTTCTTTGCACACTTTTAAAGAAATATGAAATAACATACGTAATATTTTCTGCTTATTATCCAGTGCATTATTAATTATTTGGGAATAATATTATGAATAGTTAAAAATGTACGTACTTAAAATATCTTTTATGCAATGGCTGGTAATTTTTACGAGTTCCATGATCATTTTATTGTCAATTTCAAATTGAAGCCGTATTCACAAACAATATAGTAGATTATAGATTATATGTATTAAAAATTGTGTCAAATAGCCAAATTTCCTTTCCACAATATTGAAAGATAATTTTTCGTCAAAAGTTCGTACATGCATAAAATAAGATGACATGTGTCATGTATTATGAACATTATCTACGGATTAAATAACTTTTTTTTGTCTTATAAAGATTAAACTTATCCATTTTTAAAATATTTATAGCGTTTTCATTGGTCAGTAGAGTAGAGATGTGTAACACTTTCCATCTTTTCAAACACAGAATCTAAACAAATGACAATATCTGATATTACAAAAGGTAAATTAATAAAGAAACACTCGATATTTACGGTAAACACTCAAGTAGCTTTCTGTTTAACCAATTAATTTTTTTAGTTTTTTTTTTCATGTTCAACGATTTCTGCACTAAAGCATAGCCTATTAAAGCAATTTGAAATTAAACACACTTGATAAAACTATTTATGAATTTGTCTATAAAAATACGTGACACGCTGTCTAGATATCACGAAGAGACTGATAGTAAACAAACACCTTATATCCTTTGGAACATTACCTTCACAGCCTTATGTCACGCTATAAGTGTGTTTGAATATTGCAGGTGTCGCGGCCAGAGCCACGTTGCGACTGGGTTCACAACCTCGTATAGCTTGAATTTTGTTGATGATCTGTTTGTCTACTGCTCATTTATGTCAGAAGCCAATTACGTATTGTGGTAAATGAAAACCTCTTTTAAAAATAACAAAATTTCAGATATACAGTACTTCTCTATTTATTTAAATGTGACGTAAAGCAATTTAAAAAAATTGCTTTCAGATAGAGATGATGCAAAAATAGTAAATTTACTTCATTTTTTGCTAATTGTATTTAGTTAGTACACTGTAAGCAAAAACCGTATAAATATATTAGTTTTTGTTTCAAAAGTAAGAATATTTTATAAGTATGAATAAATCATTTTCTGAACTTTTCGATTTGTGGAGAAAATGTTGTTAATTTTTTAATAAAACAATGATAAAATAGTTCAATTTTATATATTATATGCACGTAATATATTTTACAATATTTGAGCTACTGAGGAGACGATGTCCTTAAGCCTAGGAAAGCCTATAGCTTACGACCCACGAACAGAACGCTTTCATTAAATGCTAAGCTATGACTGATCGTTCTTGGTTTTATTAACGGCTGTTTACTTAGGTCTACGACCTGGAGGCTTTTAATGAAACTCTAGTGATTTTTGCCCAGGGCACTAAATTGTCTAATCTTATTAGATTCTTCTTTAACTTAAGAGCAAAGTAAATATAATTTTTCAAATTATTCTAATATAATTTTGTTTATAATAAATGTATTTAACATAAAAATTTAGGTATAACTGGGTCAAGTTCAATCATTAAGGAGACCTGACCACATTAGAATTTTAATTAAATCGATTATCTATTTTTACGTGAGAATTAATTATTCATCGTATAATACATTTTCTTTTTATTTTATCGAAATATATCGGAAACTTTTTTTTGGTCGTTAGGTCACCTTAAATATCTACCGAAGAGAAACTGCTCTTTATTCATCGTCCACGTCATTTTGACAGTTCTAAGCATCGGATTGAACTTTTTCAACCGTTATTTTGTTCAAAATACAAGTAATTCTGACATGTGCACAGGAATTTATATTAAAAATTCTCAGACATAAGCTATAGTCCCACAAAGTCATATTTTTTTGATTTTTTAAGTTTTTATCATAAATTTTGGATTTGAAAGGCTATAGCTTATGTCTGAGAATTTTTAATATAAATTCCTGTGCTCATGTCAGAATTACTTGTATTTTGAACAAAATAACGGTTGAAAAAGTTCAATCCGATGCTTAGAACTGTCAAAATGATGTGGACGATGAATAAAGAGCAGTTTCTCTTCGGTAGATATTTAAGGTGACCTAACGACCAAAAAAAAGTTTCCGATATATTTCAATAAAATATATAAATTTACCGAAAAAGAAAATGTAATATATGACGAATAATTCATTCTCACGTAAAAACATATAACGAATTTAATTAAAATTCTAAGGTGGTCAGGTCCCCTTAAAGTTAGCTTAAAATGTAGGTATTCGGGCAGTAAAAATATATTTAATTACAGTTTGAAACGGTGATGCTTCAATATTTATATTTCATGAATCTTATTCTGTTGAAATAATATGAATGTGTTTACTGCAAATCATACATTATCAACACACATGCGTAAAAGTAAAAAATTCGACCAAATCGTGTCCCCGTTATTTTATATACCCTTTTTAAATCCAAATGTCCAGGATGCCCACGGGAGGCGTTAATAATGAAACTATAAAACTGATATGAGCATGAAGAATACATAAAATCTTAAGCATTTAAAAAAGAATTTCTATCTGTATGTAACAGTGACAAACATGAAAAAAAATCCTTTTTTAAAACGTTATTAATGAATATGCCTGATAAAATCTTGATTTTAAATTTTCCCTTCCCTTCACCTGATCGATTTTTAAAAACATTTTTATATTTTGACAAGCTTTTTACTTGGGCATCCTCCTTTAAGCACCTCGTTTAGGGGCAAGGATTCATGAAGCTATGAAAGCGCCGCGCCAAACGGCTAAACCTCGAAAACGCGCTCCATGCAGCTTATCACACTCTGAGGCTATACCTACTATAGAAGCGCGTCGAGATCGCTCGACCAGGCGTGTAAAGAACGTAACGAGCTCGCGGTAACGCAAAAAGTGCACGGCGGCGAGCCTCCATATTAATAAATCTCAATTACGCGACTTAATACAGAGCAGGGGTCGCGCGGGAGTATATAACCGTGACCGGGAGAGAAGGAGGGGACGCGGCCGCGCGCGAGAGCGCGGGGACGTCGAATGGAAATGCCGGGCGCCGCGGCATTGTTCGGCACAATGCTCTCCGCGCGCAGCCGGCGAATATAAGCGCCGCCGGAAGGAACATAAAAAGGAGGGCAGGTCGCCAGGAGCGGGCTCCCCCCTGGCTCAAGCGATTCAGCCGCAAGCTTCATCTATGTGCGGTTTGCAAGAGTTTGCCGCTACAGGTACTTTTTTTCACATGTGTATGTGAATGCGATCGCTTTTTCTTTGTTTTGTGTTTTCGTATTTTTTGTTTTTTTTTTAAGCGCGTGCAATCGCTGAAATAACGGTGTTGCCGCGCGAGCTTTGTGGACAGTTTCTCGTTAAATTCTGTTGCCACGTGGCTCGATGTGATGTCGGTGCAAAAGCGATTGGGTGTGCTCTGTTTTGAACGTCACTGCGGGAAGGTTATTCTCGACTGTAGTCTTTTCAAATTTAAAGTGATTTACTATTGAGAGATAGATTTATTCTTACTATTATTTTGATTTATGCATTAAAAGCAGAGACATGTACCCTGATCTTACATGATCCAATCAGTTGCTGAAATAAAAGAATAAAATAAACTTTTTTCACCATTCGTATTTAACGGTTAGATTGTAAATAAAAGGAATGATTGATAAAACATCGAAAAAAAGTTTAGTTTAATAATGCAAGACGAAAATTTAATGATTTCCTGCTTTCCGCTTAGTTGCATTTTCTTTCGCCCTGGGGGAAATCGGTGATACACATTATCCCAGATCGATGTTTCAATTCCCTATTCGATTACGTTGTTCTGCTTTGTCACTGATGGAAAGTAAACTATCTGGAGAGCAAACGTTCAACGTACCAGCATTAGCTTCAATTTACGTTTTTATGACCTTCCGGCATGAAGAAAGCCTAATCACCTTAAAATTAAAAATTAAACTGCTGATGTATTTTAATTTCAAAATCAATCATGGTCATGAATGTGTGATTTTGAAAACAAATTTGATTGAAATAATTATTGTCTGTCAAGGCCAAAGTGTACGAAAAAATTAAAAATTAAAACAAATTTCTATATATAAATATTTTTTTGTCGATTTTCTCGACTATCAAACTTTTGCCGTGTACCGCCAATCCATGTATACAACATAATGAAGAAAAATGCATATTTTTACTAAAGGGATACAATTTTTAAATTTCAATAAACTATTTATTCATATTTATTTGGTGTAATATATTCAAATTTTTTTAAAATACAGTAATAAATTAGGTGTATTCTGAAATGCTGGTCAGCGTGACACTAGCCTAGTGAGAAACGGAACGGGTGTTTCGAAATGCTTTGTCTATAACCCGTCAGATTTTTAACCTTAGCTTTAAAAACAAATACTGAAAAGTTATCTAGCATGATATTGAGGGTCAACAGTTTAATTGAACAAAGAAACGTGTTGTTTCACAAAAGAGAACCATGCAAAATGTACTTTATCATTAAAAACTAACCTAAAATAGATTTTTTTTAAAATAGCCAAGTTTTGGAACACTTTGGCTTGTGTTGTCAGCATTTCGGAATACACTTATTATAATGAAGATTGATGAAGATCTATTTTCATTTAACCAGCGACAGCTTAAAATGACTATAGAATATGACTACCTATGTTCGAAATTTTTCATGTACCTTGCTAAACATAAAAAACAAAGCCACTGAATATTATTTATAAAATGTATCCGCTTGGGTGCTAATTGGATAAAGTGTTTGGATTGTGTATAACAATTTTCATAATTTTCTTATAAATATGTGCATTGACATATTAGGTATACGTGTACTTAAACGATCGCGCTTTGTCAGGGAAATTCTTTTTCAAGAAAAGTCGTGTAATAACCGTTCCATATAGAAGGGGACAGGCGTGGGGCTCTTTATTTGCGAACAGGGCTCAGAGAAACATAAATAAATGTTTCCTTTCATCGAGGGCATTTAAAAAGTTTTTGGGGGCGCCAATTGGATTTGGAATCGGCACGGATGGCAAGTCGGGCGTATTGTCATTGAAATTCCCGACTCCGACGAAGCGTAGACATCGGGCTGTGGGGGACTTTACAATTTCCGCTCGGTGTGCGACGTACGACCCTCGTAATCCCTGACTCGGAATCCTCCTCATTTAATATTTATGAATTATTTCGGCTTATTCTGACGTGCAAATGAGAGTCTGTCTTGCTGACGAAATTTTCGCACAAGGATTTTACTTAACGATCCGATGCACAGATTTTAATAAAAAAAATACAAAAATAATGGTCTTATATTCAAATATCAAAGTTTGCGCCTGTTAGAGCCTGAGTGGAGGTAATATTCGTCTGATAAGCTCTATAAATACGAAAGATTTTTTATGGAAATGTATAATTATTAAAACTTTAATGTTAAAAATTTATAAATTGTGTATTGTTGAATTAAATATAACAAATGTCTTTACATGATATAACTAATGAGCAAATAATATTCTTTATTTTAAACAAAAATACAAGTATCATTTAAGGAGCTTCGGGTGCTTTAATTCGACCAATTTCCTTTTTACAATGTGAAAGTAGTGTACATTATGATCATCAAAATTTTTTTTATCAACAATTCTGATATTGCAAATATAATTATTGCCAATTGGAAAAAGTTACTTAAAATGCAAAAACTTTTTCGGTATTCACACAATTCTAATTATCCAGGTATTATTTAGTTTCTTAAATGTTTTATTACAAGCTGATCGGAAAATATTTTAAAATAATTTGTTGGTGCGAACAAAAAGCTTTTAATTAGTTTAATTAGTTTAGGCAAATTCATATTACTTTAGTTTAAACTATTAAGCTCTTTCTTAGCTTAATGATCATCAAAATTTTTTTTATCAACAATTCTGATATTGCAAATATAATTATTGCCAATTGGAAAAAGTTACTTAAAATGCAAAAACTTTTTCGGTATTCACACAATTCTAATTATCCAGGTATTATTTAGTTTCTTAAATGTTTTATTACAAGCTGATCGGAAAATATTTTAAAATAATTTGTTGGTGCGAACAAAAAGCTTTTAATTAGTTTAATTAGTTTAGGCAAATTCATATTACTTTAGTTTAAACTATTAAGCTCTTTCTTAGCAACCATAAATTATTTAAGATTTTTTTTCGGCCGATTTGTAAAAATCATCTATTAGGAACAAAATAAGACCTGAATAATTAAAATTGTCAGAATACCGAAAAAGTTTTTGCATTTTTAGTAACTTGTTTTCAATTGGCAAATATTATGTTTGCAGTGTCAGAATTGTTAATAAATTATTTTTTATGTTTATAATGTATACTACTTTGACGTATATAAATATCGACACTCATCAGTTTTAACTTTTCCTTAACCCTCTAGTATCTACCTTCTTTTAAAGGAATGCTACTTTTTCTCGTTTTTCTTAAATTTACATTTGTTAAACTTAAAATTCTGCAAAATAAATATACCCATGCGATCTTGTAATGGGAGCCTAAGTTATTTTTGGCCGAATAGAAGTCGAGTAAGCTCAAAAAATTGAAAAAGAATTTATTACAAGAAAGCATGAAAAAATGTCTGAAATAAATTTCTAAATGTTTTTTTGAAGTTTTACTCAACGATTGCTATGTCTTGGTACTAGAGGGTTAAGTGTCGTGGTACTTATATAAAAATTACTTTAAGTACTTTTCATAAGTATTTTCATGATTTTTCCTTGAACTTTCTTTCATGGATTTTCGCACTTGTAAATATGTAGTACTTACGTTACTTTATTCCAAGTCATACTTCGCTTTTTCGTTAGTATCGTTTATCATTGTTATATATGCATAACGTTTATTGCCTTAGATAGTATTTTGTCATTTCTATTATTATTAAGTGCTTCATTCATTATTACGACATATATCAATACAACAGAATAAAATGAATAGACCTTTCAATTTTAAATAAGTAATTTGATATCACTATATATTTTTTTAGTTTAGTAAAATTTAATTCGAATTTTATATGTTAGTTGTTTATATATTTACAAACTTCAATATTTCTTCCAAAGTATATAAGTATTGTATAGTGAAATTCAAATATATTGGAACTCCAATTTTATATAGCTTTCATTGTGTTTGTGAGTTATTTGCGAAAAACGTATAATCGATTTCTATACAGTGCAGTAAATCGATTGCGTACATACTTACAGCGTTGACATCAACACAAAGCATATAGACTTTTAACAGTTTGTAAGATAAAACTTCTTTAAGTGCTTGTTTTCGTAGTTTACCTTCTTATAAAAAAAGATAAAATATTCACTGGTGCATTCTATTTTTTTATGATAATATATATAGTCGTAAGCAATAGATTAAAAAAATGTTCGTGTAAACTTATCATCATGTAATGTAGTATCTAACGAGTACGAAGCTTGGCTCAAATTTGTTTTGCCGAAACTTTGCTCGAGGCTCTGCAGTCGAGATACATGACGCTGCTACCTTCTTCGTTGCTCTCGGGCACACGAGCACTGGCATGGGAAGCGGGCACAGGCAGAGTGTTGATGGAAAACGCGAGAAAGTCGAGGAGAAAATCGATGATGCCGAGAGCACCTAGGGAGGCGATAGAGTGAGAGAAGAAAGGCGAAAACGGCAAATAGCCATTCCGGTCCCGTAGGAGCGAAATGACTTGATTAACTGACGATGCGTCGTTACCGCGCGGCCACCCCGCTTTAATGTCCCGGGAAGGATTGATTCCCTCTCTCCGGGGTCGCATTCTCTCTATTTCTTAACTCTGATGTCTTCCACTTAATGAAACCTGCAGCTCGCAGCTCTAGCTGGATATATATATATATATGTACGAATGAGCTACTTGCATGACGGAAGATTGGCGCAGTTGCTTGCCGTCTACGGGAGGCGCACACGTGATGAGAATCACGATTTTCACGAGATAAATTCGTTTCGTTAGGAGATATGAATACACTATTAATGTATACTTTATCTTTTTTTACAAACAATACGTTAACTCACGAGTTACCTGTTTGAATAACTTTGTCTTATTTTTTACACGTTGTAATTTCATAAGTCTGGCACTTATTAATAATATACTTAAGATTTATTATTATAAAAGAAATTTGTTTTTAGTATGTGCACAGGAAAGTGACGCAGAGAGACTTTACGTGTATGTTATGTAATTTTTTAAAACTATACACTCACGTTTTGTAATATATTATGATCGTATAATCAAATTAATTAGTTAAGAAATTTTTTATTTTATTTTCTCACGACAATTAAATAATATGATAAAACGATTTTTTATAACTGTATAAATCATTAACCCAGATTGCATATTTTTTTATAGATATCAATTAATAAGCTTATATTTTGTTGTGTTATCACTATATAGTTTTGTTATAGCGACAATGTATAACGAGTCACTTAAGTTGAGTAACTCCTTATACATTGTACGTGTATACCACAAGCTTATATTGTGGAGATGAGACTTTTTTAAAATGAAAACTTTTTGTAATAAAATACCAACATTAAAAATTAGTTATAATATATAAAATAGTATTTTGTGTATCAAGGGCGGAAAGTAGGCGATTACCGCGAGGTCGTTGCAGGCCTAGACGAGGCAACCCGAGCAGCCCGAGGCGAACTGAGGGATGTCAATGGCTGCAACCAGCACGAGCGTTAATCGCCTTCCGCCCGTGGTGCACACGATACTTTTTGTCCTACCTGTGCTGAAAGGATGATTTTTCGGGCATATATGAAGCGAGCGGAAAATGAGTTACTTTTCCGCCCTAGGACCTAAAAGTCACTCTTATTTCTGCCCCAGGATTTTATTTCCACCTGAGGGCGGAAAAGAACCACTTTCCGCCTGCTTTATATGCACGAAAAAGCATACTTCGGTGCATATAGTATAAGAAATTTTTTCTTCTCCATGCCGGCTCCGAAACTGAAATGTATCATTTTTGGCCCGGGTATGGTGACAAATAGTATACGCACCAAAGGAGGAAAAATGGTTACTCCAAAGCAGGCCTAAATTACCAACCGAGCCGAAGGCTCGGGTAGTAATTTACACGTGCTATGGACTGGCCAATACTTTTCCTCCCTAGATGCGTAATATACTATTTATACGGGTATTTTCTTTTTATATAATTAACGATATAATATAAAAAATTACTCTAATAATTTAAAAGCGTTTAACATTTTAATAATAATATAACTTTTGACAATTTATTCATAGATCTTGAAAAAAAGTATTTATATCATTTGATACGCTTTTAAATTAAGGGATGGGGGGGGGGGGGTAAGATTAATTTGTGCAAAAAAGATACATTTTTGTGATTTTTTTTCACGTCTTAGTTAAAATTTATTTATTAAAACCAATATTACATTATTGTAGTCCATTTAAATAATATTGTGGAATATTTTCATGAAAAAATATTGAAAAATACGGCAATGGCATCAATTATTCGGAAGCGTCTCAGAAAAAAGTTGAATTGCGGTGCCCCTCATAACTCGGCGTTGGATCATCTGAAATCAAAAAACCAAAGTTCGTTCGTCAGATAATTGCTTTTCCCAGGTAACGCTGGGAGGGATTTTCGAAATTTCTATTTTTCACTTTGCGGGAACACTTTACATGAAGAAACGCGATTTTTTCAAAAAAAAAACGGCTAATTTGTTATTGTAAAATGAAAATCATAAATTATGTAAAGAAATAGTGTTTAAAATTTCGAAAGGATCGGTGCAATAGTTTTGAAGTTATGATGGGCACCGACTTTGAAAACTTGAGTTTTGGAAAAAACGTTTTAAAGTTTTGAACACTAAATAATTTGGAATAAAACGTTCATAAGCGAGATTTATCGGCTTACCTCACACTGAATCATCGATGCCAGGTCCATAGAGAATGTTGCTGTCATCTATGATGTCTAAAGCATCTTTTTGCTCCTGTCTACGACGAATCCTGCCATCTCTAGTTTAATTTTCAGCTTCCTGCTCTGCTCGGTTTATACGAATGTGATCAGTTGATCGCGCCCATTCATGAGCGCTTGATCCACTACTGATTCCCATGTCTTGCATTTGTAATCACGGAACAGCTTTCGCACGACACGTTGATATTAAATTCAAGGCCTTCTCGCTTAGTCGAATGGAAATTTAATTTACCATCACATTTTACACACTTCACTAGCGTAGAAATTGTTGAAAAGACTAATAGAAAATCTATTATCCTACAGTGTTTTTCAAGATCCTCCTTAATTTGATATTCAACGGTCACTCTTATCTTTTATCTGACACGCTACTTGTTGAAATGTCTTCTCTTTTACGTTTTTGCGGCGGTACAATCTTTCTAGATCGATATAACTTCGAACCACTTGCTTTTCTATCACACCTTTTAACTTTTTTTGGCATTGTAGCAATAATTTTCCACAAAACTTCACGAAAATGATGCGAAAAATTGGAACGCACGTGTACGTCTGTTTGATAGAAAGTTTACTGCTAAACTAAATTATATTCTCTACACTTACTAAATATACGGTACAGGTATGAGCATGTTTATACTTGTCTTCAAATTTCTATAAAAGAAAGTAGGAGGAACGGTTCGGTATAATATAGGGAGCGTAGCAGCTATTGTTACCTGCCAGGTAACAATAGCGCGCTCGAACCGAGCAGGTATGAAAATCCAACAGGTAGGAAAATATTCATAACACCTGCAATTTTGCTCCGATCGACTTGAACAATTTTTACACAATATTCTTGAGATACAACGCATTCAGTTTCAAAAATAAAAAAAAATACGAAAAAAAAATTTTAATACCTTAATTCCCCCCTTAATATTTGTCCGGTCGAAGAACTGCTTAAATCGACTTATAAGACATTGCACACAAATTATGATATATACCTGTCAAGGTAAGGACAGTAATTCCCCTATATGCAATGAAGAAAGGAGACTCCCTTACCGGTATGAATCGTTAACACAAGTAGTATAGTGTGGTGCGGTATTTAATAAAAGTTATAATGTTCATGCAAATCGAGGAGCGCACTGGTTAGAGTACAGGATGCATAACGCAGCCACTCTATCGGTGCGACTCGCTGACATTAAAGCCGATTCGACTGTGTAAGCCTATCTCGGAAGTGTCAAATTTATGAACTTCCGGTGAACGGGTCGCTCAAGTGTTTTCCGCAAGCGCGGATGCAGTCATCCCTTTTGCGGTGACCTCGAGCACGATCCACCCCTCGCCTCTTTCTCTCTCTCTCTCTCTCTCTTTAGCTTTCGTTATTTCTCTCTCTCGCCCGCCGGAGGGGGCGACAATAGCACTGGCAACCACTTCAGGCCTGGCTTTTGTTCGTTTCTTCCTCCCTCTGTTCTTCCATCCCCACGGCAGTCGGCGAGCGACGCCGGCAGGAGCTGCGGCAATTCTTTCTTTGAGCTTTTTCTCAATTTCACGCTGCAACTTCCTGCTCTCGCTCCGTTGTCTTTCCTTCCTTTTACTTTCCTCTTAGTTTTTCAGTTTCAACTTGTATCGTCGTCCATTGTTTGCTTTTGTTGTCGCGTCTAGCGTCGATTGGCCAGCGTGGACAAAGAACCAAGTTAAACCGTAAATTCCCTGTCAATTAGGGATTTATACAAGCCGAAAATGTATTTTGAACAAAACGGGTTTGTTTTAAGAAACTAAAATATGCTTGAAATAGTTCATGCGTCTTGCAAATATAAGATTTGTTTCTATCGGCTTTCGGCAAACTAGGTCTTATGTGATGTCATAATACTTCAAAAAGTATTTATTCTGAAGTTAGGAAATGGAGAATGAATCACATAGATAAATAACTCAGATTGGAATTTGAGATAGGGAACTCTTAAATAAAGAACTATTATTTACTTATGCATTATTAAATAAGGAAATATTCCAGTACTTTTCGTAAAATTCTAAGGTCTGGTCACGTTTGATATTATCTACTTGTTATTTCTTGGCCGGTAACAGGCTTCGAATACTTTTCCATAAAATATCAAAATAGTTAAGCCTTACTAGAAGAACATTATATTCTTATAAATTCATATTTCTCCCTTAATATATAACTAATATATTTAAAAGAAAAATATTGCGATTAACGACATAGATAATCTTGAATCCACCTGAGTTTTCTGCAAATTGTAGGTATCTCTATAATAGATCTTGCCGATAAAAGAATATGATAAGCCAGAATATAAAGCGATTAATTGTGATTAAAAGCAAAAAGAAGGAAGGATAAAAGTGATGTAGCGCCGAGAGAAGTCAATCAGTTCGACGCTATACACGTCCACGCGAAGAAGAGGAAGGGGAATCTACGGCATTATTCCAGGGTGCGCGCTTTCCTTCACCTCCCTGCATTCTTTTTACGAGATAATTCTTGCCGCTTTTGTGGACGATGTAGCAATTTCTTTTTCTCCGCGTCTCTCGACCGGCCCCCTTCTCTCTCTCTCTCTCTCTCTCTCTCTCTCTCTCTCTCTCTTGCTGGACCCTTCTTCGAGCTTCTTCCTCGCGCAGCCAGCAAGCACGGCGGACCGACCGAGAACACGATCTCATTTTATCTCCTCGACCCCTTACACGATGCCGAGTTTGTCCCGACGAACGACTGCAGACTCAGGCTAAAGGGGATGGAGGCTAAGGAAGCGGAGAGAAAGAGAGCAAGTGGAGAAGGAGACTGCCCTCGGGCTGTAGTCTCGGCGTAGACCGACATCGCAGATAGAGCACGCGACGAGCGGTGAGCTTGCGCGAGCGCCCGCGCGCTTCCAAAGAGCCACGCCAGCGAAGCTAACTTACCCGCTAGCTAACAAGCTCGGCTTTGTTATTTTATCATTTTTAGCCAGATTTTCTCACGGTAAGTAACTCTCTTGGACGACGCGCGCACTTTCGATAATGCTCTCCTTATTACAAAGCATTTTCATTCGTTGATTTTTAGTATGGCATATAGTGTATGTTTGGACGATTCTTCGTACTACAATAGGTAATCAAAAAAGTATTAATTTGTTTATATAATTTTTAAACGACATTCAAAGGCACCAACTAATTTGTTAATTGGAAAGCAAAGATACTGTTTATTAAAAATTATTTTACATTTATATCATGCTTTAAATCATAATATAATTTGCAGCATTTTCTATTTTTACTTTTCTTGAGTGTAGAATGATAAGCTTAAACATAATTAATTATTGCTGTAATTTATTCTTATAAAAGATAATCGAAGGAAATGTATGATTACTCAATAGTGCCCATAGGGTTTATATGGAGCAACAAGTTTCGGGGGCGGTATAAAATCATAGATCGATAAAATGAGGAATTTATCAGTTTACTTTCATCAGGCAACTATAGAATAAAGTACAGAAGTCAATGAAAATCTGATTTATTATTTTACTTCGCTAAGACAGCAATATTAAATCAGCGATTAATACACTCTTAGATAATATTCGCTACAAAATAGATATATCCCATCCAAGATCGATCCCAAAAAGGTCATTTTTATGCTCCTATCAGAAAAACGTAGTTTTACACATTTTTCCGACTAAAAGTATTATGAATAAAAATACAAACCTCAATATCTGAACATTTGAAAAACTGGACTTAAGTCGTTCTGCCTTTTCACCACAGATATAATCAGTGTGTATATGTGTGAACCGGAAAAACGACTTAAGTCCACTTTTTTCAATTATTAGTATAGCTATCATAGCCGAAAATAGCACATTGCATAACGACTTAAGTCCATTTAATAAAATATTTGATCGACATACGACTTAAGTCCATCTGTATGTGGATCGATCAGAGCATGTATCAGTGATTTTATTTAATTTTAGTACGTAAATAAATTTTATTATATAAACCATAGTATATACACAAAAAACCATATATGGTTTTCAAAAAATATTATTCAGATGATACCCGAAAAAACGACTTAAGTCCATTTTTTAATATTGGGTCAATTTACGTTATATTTCATTATTATAAATACTCCTTTTCTCGTAAAAATAACTAAATTTACCGCAGTATAGCTATGCATGTAGTCCAAAACTACACAATGCATAATGATTTAAGTCGATTTAATAAAATCTTTGCTTAAAATACGACTTAAATTCATCGTTACATGGATCAGAGCGCTTATAGTAGATTTTATTTTATTTATGTTAATCCATTTTACTATACGGAACATACTTACATAACATTTGCTTTTCATAATGTTTGAATTGTTTGTATTAGTTATTTTTATATCGCAATCATCGGTCAGCTATTTTTAATTTGCATAAGTTTTTATTGATTTTTTTTATACAAAAGCAGTATAAGAGAATAAACTAATGAACGGTATTTAATAACCTAATGCCACTTACACGACACCCAACACAAGGTATTCAAATTATGCTTATTGAAACTCGCCCGCGTATTTTCTAGTAGCAAGGAAGAGGGGAGAGAGAGAGAGAGAGAGAGTTAAAAATTGTTTTTTATACTGTTACTAATAGATATGATGTTGCAGTATATTTCTAATCGCGTATAAAAAATAAAATTTTAAAAAATCTCGGAAAAATGACTTTATTCAACTCTTTTGTAAAGTTACTCGAAAAATAAAAAGTATTTCTTATGTGTAATTACTATGATTAGCGTAATATTTTACGCTTTATTTAACAATTGTAATTTGGCTGCATATCTCTTATGTTTCGATCTGGCATATCAATGCAAACATTAAAACGTTAATATCTCGAAAACGCGAAAAGTGGACTTAAGTGGTTTTTCCGGTTCGCCACAGATATATACTGATAATTAAATAGTAATGGTATATGTATAATATATTATATAATTCAATCAATGAATAAATGAAAAGTTTTTGGTACAAGACATGTATAAAACATAAACAGTTTGGGAACAAAATTTGTCTAAAAGAACGTGGTCATGAAATAAGATTATATATTTATTTTAAGCTATTATTCTAGACTCTTAATATGTTGTTATTGCCGCTTTTTACTGCATCAATATATCCAATTTCAATCTGATCATGTTGACTCATACTGATTCAGTATCTTATACTATTTTTTGAGGCAAATTAACTTTTTTATGAAACGTATAATTATTTAGTATTCAAAGATTATTATAATACCATGCAAGAAGATCTCATTTAGATCTACAGCTGATATGCGAGTCATAACCGGCACCCTTGTGAAAAACCGACGCTACCTCCCCTAATGTACATTACAATTATCGTTCGCCATCAATCACCGCGAATACACGAAAAAGGAAAGTATCGATGAATTGCACCACCCCCACATGTACACCAATAATAATAAAGCCTAATGACATCTCCGAAAAAACGTAGAAAGATAGAGTAAAAATACTTTCCGTCGCACAGCTATCGAGCAATACTACTTTTTCCATCCGTCTGTCGCGCGAGCGCGGCAAAAAAGTGTGTGTAGGTACCCATGTGTGTATGTACCTATCTCGTGTACAGCTTGCGCTGTTTGTGTCTTACTCGTTCCTGCGGCCGTCCCTTTCTCGGGCGGTAATTCGAAGATACACCCGTGGCTGTAGCCGGCGTAGCGGCGCACTATAATGGAAGTACCGCACACACACATGTTCTCGGCTAGCTCGACATCGCCGGCAACGACTTGCTACTATTGCCGCACACATATATCTCGCCCTCCTGGCTCCCCTATATATGCCGCAGCACCATCCAGAACGAAAGAGAGAGAGAGAGAGAGAGAGAGAGAGAGAGAGAGAGAGAGAGAGAGAGAGTTACACACGCGGGTACTATGGACCAGAACAGCTGTACTGTCTCTCTTTCTATTTTTCCGAGTCGCGCCACCCTCTCTTTTCTACGCTTTCGTCTGTCTCTTTCGCTCTATCTCTCCTTCTCGCCTCGATATCACCCTTCTCGCCTGGCGCGACGACAATTTGTCAAGTCGCACCTACGAAGAGCTTCCCTCCCTCACCCACCTTACCGCTACAGCCCTGATGCCCGAAAAGCTTGCAGAGAAGAGAAAGCGAGAGAGAGAGAGAGAGAGAGAGAGTTGGACGATAAGCAGGCTCACGTGCGAGATGTGTCATTTTGATAAATCATGCGATAGATGCGCGCCCATTATTATACAACACACTGGGCTATTCTTCGACGTTTGCTTTTGCGCCCGTGCCCGCGCGAATTTCTACGATGGGATTAGGTACGCCTTCATGATTGATCTGAGTTTACGCGGGTAGTATAGGTGTTCAGCTGAATTTTGTACGAGTGAGAGGATGATTCGAGGAAAAAGCAATATTTGACGCTTTCTAAAAAGAATTTGTGAAAAATTTGTACCGTCTGATGCAATATACTCTTATAAATTAATTAAATCGATTCTAACACATAAATAAGAGAACGTTTCAAAGTATATTTATTTGTACTGGAAAATTCGAGTCCTGGAAATAATTTTAAAGTAAGAAAGTGAACAAAATATATTGATGAATGTTTCATTACAACTTTATCGCTTACTTTAATGCGTCATATTGACTAGCTTAGCGTAGCAATCTATATTAACCATTTAAAAAATAGTAACAACAATGGTAAACTTATTGCTAGGGTTGATAAATTATAATGATCTCATATAACATTAATATTATGTATTCAACATTTTAATTAACATTCCTGAAGAAACAATCATCAATATGCCGAAATAAATAAAATAAATAATTTCAGTTTTTTTTTTATAAATAGACTTGAAATTGAAATAAGTTTAATATGGATATACTAGTAATTTTTCTACAGAAGAAGGTCTTTATAGAGGAATATTTCATATTAATAACAACCATTTCAATTGTTATATATTCGAAAAATCACACACTTACATACATACACACACGCACATTCACGCACACACGAGAACGCACGCACATACGCAAGCACGCACACACACATTAAAATGTTTATTTATTCAGAAAAATTATTACGTTTCTTTATTATACGATACTACTTAGTGTAACATATAATATGTGACCTGAATATTAATCATTATTTACGTATAAGTAAACATCTTACATAATGATAACATGGATAACGCAAGTATTTTATGATTATCAGTGTAAAGTACAAGCAAAGAATGTTGTATTAACGTATTATTTTATCGACAGAAAATTTAATCATAAATAATAATTCCATACTAATTAAATGATAATCAATTTGAAAGGATTACATTTCAATGTTTTAACGTAATGATAGATTTATGTATAAGTATAGAGGCATAGTTTCAGTACAAAAAAAGCAAAAAGAAGATGACGTAATGTAAAACAGGATGTTACTTAAGTGAGACAAAACCATTTAAAATAATTATGATAATAGCATGTAGTCCTATATTCAATTTTAAATTAGAATAAAAACAATATATTCTTTTGTATAAAGATTAGATATTTGTAAATGTCTGATTTAATACGATTGTTATTTCGATATAATAATTATGTAAATTAGTGCAAGCTAACGCAATAAAAACATTGATGGATGTCCGTTTTATTATTGAAACACTTGTTTTATTTAAAAAAATGCTGTTACAGAAATTTTAAAGTACAATATTTCCTGCAGAATATGAACGGAATTAAACTAAATGTAGAATATAAAAAGGAATAAAAAACTATTTTCTAATAAATATGAAACTATTTACAGTATACATAATATATTTCAGAATATTTTTTGTGGATTCGGTATATTTTGTCGCACTATATACTTTACTAATCATTATTTATTCTCGTTTCTAATTATTATAATTAGTTATAGACAATTTCGATAATCGAGAAAGATTTAGAAATAATTAATAATTTATATAAATATAATTGACTTCTAAATGATTTGTTAATATAGACTGTCAGGATATAATTAGTATAGACAAATACTAGGCTGAATTTATTAATATTTAATAAATTCAACGAATCGTTAAGTTTTTGAAAAAGAAAAGAAAAAGAAAAAGAAAAAGAAAAAGAAAAAGAAAAAGAAAAAGAAAAAGAAAAAGAAAAAGAAAAAGAAAAAGAAAAAGAAAAAGAAAAAGAAAAAGAAAAAGAAAAAGAAAAAGAAAAAGAAAAAGAAAAAGAAAAAGAAAAAGAAAAAGAATTATTATATTATTATCTTTGCATGTTACATATTATTTCAATTCTGTTTCTCGTGTGAAATAGCGCATGGCGATACAACCATTTTTACGGGCCATTATATACCGTTCGTGTTGGGCGCTCGTGCAATAGCTCTCGGCTCGGAGCCGGCATTAGTTATGGAAAGGGTCTTTATGGGGCAACATCTATGCGCTATACGTGAAGCGGCGCGCTATGCACAAATAAAGTATACGAAACACGCGTGAACGGATTTGAAGGCTCTCTGCTAGTATCACGCGATCTCGCTCGCTCTCCTCGCTCTCCTCGCTCTCCTCGCTCTCCTCGCTAAATCCTCGACGAGTGCCTACACTAGCTTGTAGTCTCTGAATCCATCTTTTCGCTCGTCACCATGGCGACGCGGCATGAAATAGTTATTTATTCACGGCGATTCGCCTCTGGGCTTCGCTTGTGAGAGGGTCGTCGTCGTCGCCGTCGCCGCGTATAGGTGGGCTCAAGTCAGCAGCGCGTATATACACGGGGCTGTTCGCTCTGCCGAAATCGAGGATGAGGAACTTGGAGCACGGAAAAATGTTACGATGTATTTCATAAAAGTCATTATCGGGTTTATCGATTCGAGGCGCGTGTGTAAGCGCGTTCTGTGTCCCGTATGTTTTGAAAAACAGGAGTGGAGAAGAGGGTTCTGGCAAATTACATGTGTATAGCGAAAATGCGAGAAAAACTTTTCCTCTTTTCTTAGGTCCTTAGAATAATATATGTAGGAATAATATTTTTCCAAAATTATTTCTCTTATTTGTAACTGTAGTGTTGAATACGGTTTTTATATAAATAATATTAGATTATTTTTATGAACATGTTGTAGGTATGCTCACATATAAAATCAACATAAATCGCAAAGACTACGATCGTAAAATCGCATCAAAGTACATAAGAAGTCATAATTTATGCCCGATAAAATTTATGTTAATTTGAAAAAAAAATTAGGATATTGGACAATTATTAAATTGTGCTATAATAAACCTTTTTAACTACTAGTTATAAGGAAATCACGATTCATTTTGAAAACATACATATATTTAACATGTTTAACGTATAAAGGAACAAAAAACAATTTTTGCATTTTTAGTAAATTTTTTTAAATAAATATTTTATTTTACATTCTCTAAAATAGCCTTAAGACCATTCATAGATATATAAATTAGTCGGAAAGTACGTTTATTTTATGAAAAGTTCATATTTTTAATATGTTTCATACAATAAGACACATTTTTTCCGATTTTTATAAATGTTTATAAAATTTATATTTTATGTTTCTTTCACAAAAATGACATGAAAAAATCCAGCAGGAGCATGCTTGCACTGTCTCACAAAACAGCCATATTTGGTTTTGCTTCATAAGCATTACAAAGCGCGTAATCCAAACATGTGTTACAAAAAATATGCTATAAATATACTATTTTTCTATTTTTAGATTAAGTATACTTACGATTGTATACTTACAGCAAATTCAGGTAACGAAATTCGGAGCATTTGCCAGAGATTATAGCAATATCTCTATGTAATATTCTGTGGTCAGATACTACGACAAACAAACAAGCACGCTAGATGGCGACTTGACTAATAACTGTCCAGGCGGTCATTTATCGGGTAAACGCGATTTTCATGTTCAGAAACCAATAAATATCTAATTTTGCTTTTTATATCTATTGTAAATATTTTTAAGATTATATTTAAGCAGAAATACCGTTTATTAACATAATATTGTCTTAACAAGTATGCCACTTTTCTTAGCCTTAGTGTAAGAAATCTATTGACATTTTGGTGCAGGTAACTACGATATTTCAGACAATTATTTTAATTCCTAAAATACAAAACTATGTAGCGAAACTTTCTATACAAGAAACTAAATAGTTAAATAATAGTAATGAGTACATATATATTAATAATTCTATCTATAAAGCTTGTTAAAAAATAAAATAGCCTTTAGTGGACAGGTACTGGACAGTGGCCAGTCACTGGTACATCTACCTTACGTGTACTTTATAAAAAAGTAGATATTTCTTACACATTTAGAGTCTAAAATAAGAAAAAGAATTTCCATTTGTACACATTTTCTACAATTAATATTTTTAATAAAAATGCACTTCTTATTATCTAATTAGCTCCAAAATTTAATCAGTTCTAAGTTAAGATATACGAGTACCTTACATGTCTCCAAAATTTCAGCTAATACATACATACATACAGACAGACAGACATTTTTTAAAAACATGTTTTTCTGACTCTGAAAGCTAGAAAGCATAAAAGTTCATCAAAATCTCTTATAAAAGAATTTTCATCGTCACAAAGCTTTCTCTTTGAGAAAACAAAATAGTCTAAAACTTTTTAAACAGTTAGTTACGACCATACATGTATATAGGGGAGAACGAGGTACTGCCGGTCACTTAAGCAAATGTGATTGTTATTTCCACTTTCAAATTGTTTTTTTTTAATTTCAAATAATTATTATGTTAGTTCAAGCCATTGACTTTAAATATTTCTTATTGGTTTAATATACAAATTTAAGATATCGAAGCTATAAGTCAAGATATAAAAAATCTTTTTAACCGGATTTACCCCACATCAAAGGGTAATACCGGTCAGCCTTGGTACACTTCCGGTCAATATTAAAAGGTTACTTTTATAGGTGAAAAATTTCTTTAAATCAATTATATGAATCTTTATATGATCCGTCGCATTATTATTCACACTTACACAGTAAAAACATTTAAACAAAGTTACCCTATCTGAGAGCGTAGCGCAACGGCTTCTTAGCCTTACTTTTGGGAGCGTTATATAAATAACATTGTGATCGGGATTACCTCAATGCTGTTTAGTAATTTAAATTGAAATGACAAAATAGCAATAGGTTTATACTCTTTTTTCTTCACTTCTTCGTATTCTTAGATTGTTCAAATTAATAACATTGCAAAAAATAACTGCATAGAGTACAAATAATATAGATAATAAAAGCTTATTTTATAGATCATAGATAGATTTCAGATATGTAGGCCTAAACTCTGATTGTGTATAATTCCATAATAATTTTATGTTGCGTTTGATATACTATTCGAATTATTGCCTAAAAATGTTTAGATTATTGAAAACAAGAGTGCCCGGAATTAGCCATTGACCGGCATTACCCCGTTCTCCCGTATGCACTGATACAGAATGTAATTTTTTGCACATCAGTGAAAACTAGAAGTTTAAAAGAATTAAGTTTATGAATTAGCCTCAATATCTCTTATCGTAATATTAATATTTGATAGTAAGGTACTTTTTATCAAGTCATATCTACACACCCTAGATCTTTCCAGTATCGGGAAGTTTTTCAAAATTGTCAGTCCTGAATTATGAGTCACTCGAAAAAACATGCTGAGTTTTTAAAAAAAATTTACTAAACATGTGCAACGGTGGAACTGGTCTCTTGGTATACAGCACAGTATATGTTAATATCGGTATAAATTATGCGACTATTTTAACAAATATCCATCATTTGTTCCATCACTCAGAGAAATGATTTGTTATTGTTAATAAAATTTATTAACTATTAATAAATGGTTGACTGAAATACGGCGAAATAAAAATATGCGATATAATTAACAAATTTTTATTTGCTTACAATTGATTGTAGGGGAGACTGGGGTAAAGTGAACACACGGGTAAAGTGAATCATGCTTATTATTTCTTCAACAAATTATTATTTATGCCAAATTTTAATTTTAGTGAAAAATAATTATGCAAAGCTGATAATTAAAAACTTTCACTGCATAATAATTAATATTTTACGAAAGAAACATAATTGTATGTTTCGACCTTGAAAGAAAGTTGGTTTGTCAAACTCATTATATCGATTAAAGATGGTTATAATCAGTTTTATTACTAGATTTTTGTCTAATTACTTTGGATACGTTTTACTTACTATTGCCAAGAGGGTAGAGTAATTTATACGCCACCAGATGGAAAATTTAACAAAATATTGATCAAGGTGAGTATTAGTGTAGTATATAAAGCCTTTGTTGCAACGCATTTCGTATTTATACCAAAATGGGCCAACGTAACCTCCATATTTAACTGTTTCATATTTTACAGTATTTTGAAGGTTTTAAGACATCTGTTTAGTTCTATTATTATCCAAACTAATGTTTTTATCTATTCTTGTACAATAACTAGTAAAATATTTTCAAAATATTTAAT
Organism: Gastracanthus pulcherrimus; assembly: GCA_949152435.1. Classification (NCBI taxonomy): domain Eukaryota; kingdom Metazoa; phylum Arthropoda; class Insecta; order Hymenoptera; family Pteromalidae; genus Gastracanthus; species Gastracanthus pulcherrimus. The sequence continues at coordinate 48,597,408 of OX424576.1, forward strand.
AGTATCGTCTAGTTTGTTTTACCCCGCACTAACATGCCTGGGTAAAGTGAACCGGAATTTTTCAAAAATAGCTAAATAATAACAAACTTAATAAACGACTTTTTTTAAGTTGCTAGTATGTTTATTAATGTAACAAGTTTCTTGTCTAACTTACAAAATAATGTCTTATATCTTAAAAATACATTTTTTCGACTTTTAGAGTTACTATGTTCACTTTACCCTGGTTTCCCCTACTAATAAAATAATTTCTTAATATAATTAATAAATCGTTCATTACAATTATAATCATGCTAAAATAAATTAACGTTCGATACTAAAAATTGAGACGATTCATGTATTACACATATAAGGAAATGAGTTTATCTTCGTTTTATTTACGTTTAAGAGAGGCACAAAGTTTAATTTTAAGGTCATTTATAGTCTTATCTTTACTGCACTCTATGATCAATTATTTAAGCCATTAGTATTTCAAATAAGTTTTATTAATAGTTAATAAATATTTAGATTGCTCGCCCCAAAAATCGTTATGATCTCATAAAAATCCTATTTCGCTATGGCAGATATCTAGATGCACAATCCGATTTGTACGCATTATGTTGTCGAAGATACACATAAGATATACTTGTAATGCTTAAATCCAACTCCAGGGAAATGCGGGCAGTAAGCAATGGTCGCGGATCTGGGTAGCAGCGCGATGTGGCAGAGATGTGCGCCACCCTCGCGAAATCCGAAGCTGTCGGTTCGAATCTCTACAGGCAAACTCTCGAAGGGCATAACGTCAATTAATCGCGCCCGGTCAATTTGGGAAGTTCTTGGGTCGAAAAGAGAGATAGAGAAATGAAAGACGAGGATACCGAAGCCGAGGAATTAGAAGGGAGAGAAAGCTGAATGTTATCTTATTTGTCATTGTCGCTTTTATTACCTATTTCTCTGTATTTTCTGTGTCGATATTAATTTTCAACTTCGTCTCTGCTCTGGATAATATATTTTATATTTATAATGATGTGTATATTAGTTGACTTTTAACCACGTATTACATATAGCTTTCTATAATATCAAGAGAGTTCTATGATTAAGTACATTAGTTTTGATTGAAATGAGTTGTACTTTACTGATACATATAATATCGTTTAGAGGAAGCTTTGTGATAAAAAAATTATGTTAGGAATATGTACTGAAATATTTGGAATCAGAAAATACAATAAAAAACATAGTGTTCTCAGGAAATGTCCGTATGAATGGATGGATGGATAAGTACGTGCGTGCATGCGCACGCGTATGTATGCGTTATAATTAATTGTAATTAATTTTAATTAATTTTTGTAGCCCTTCACTTTTAAGGTGGTTATCCCCCAACTATGTGAGTCAAAACTAAACTGAAAAATAAAAATCTCAATATACATGAATATCTTTATATATAAACTGAGAATAACACAAAAGAATTATTTTCATGTTATTTTAATGCAATTAAAACGAGAAATATATAAATTATAAAGGAAACGTCAACTTTTGACTCACGTAGTTATGATCAAAAGTGAGATCTACGATCTTTGGATTAATATCATTCCATTACGGTATGGACCAGGTTTTAGAGATGAAAATATATGCTTTATCAGAAACGCGTGAACTTTGAATGAGTATAACTCAAAATCTATATGGTACAGTGATCTGAAAATTTCAGGGATATTCTTTGAGATAAAAATTGATTTTGCTAAAAATTTCAGAAGTTTCTCGAGATTTTTTAATTTACGGGATAACTACCTTAAGCACCTCATATAATGATTAAATTATTAAAAGAGTTGTAGCCGTTTAAATTAATACATAAAAACAAATAATTTTATATTGGAACGATTAATTAAGTTTGAGGAAGCTAAGTGTCAATAAATTTGCAGCGGTTTTTTGTACAAAAATTTTTAACTATATAGTGAGCATAAGTAAACTTAATTGCTAATTGCTTAGGTTAGTCGGGTTTACGGTTTTAAAAATTATTAAAAATGGTGGGGAGAGGGAAGGGTCTCGATAATACTCTACACCTAGGAAAAAGTTAACTTGACGCTTCTGGCGGAAATAGTTATATGTTAAGTCTAAGAGTTACGAGAGCAATTTAAAAATGAAACGTACTTTCACGAGAATCGACCTTAAATATAAAAATGTATTATACAATGATTTGTTTACATATTATATTATTCACGTGTCTACATATATATTTGTATACAATAAGATAAACGTTATAATATAAAAAAGAGTACTTTAAGTGACTAAAAAAATTTTTTTCGTGATAATCTCGATATTGCAAAATTAGACATCGCATCTTAAATACTAGATAATGATTTGACACAAAATTCGAATGTTTCTCATTTTTCATCCAGGTTTAATTTGGAAGGTTTCAATTTGTTTCTTAAAACATTTGAGGAGAACTTACCGAAACATAAATTGAAAGGTAATCCAAATTTGCAAGGTTACAGTCAATAGTTTATACTTGTACACGTCCGAACTTACAAAAACACGTATACGAACTTATAAACAATTGACTGTAAGTTTGCAGGTTTTGATTATTTTTCAATTTTTATATCGATCAGTCCCCTTGATTTTTTCAAGTGACGAATTGAGACCTTCCAAATTAAAATTGGATGAAAAATTAAAAATGTTAAAATTTGTCAATATCGAGATTCTCGTTAAAAAAATTGGTTTAGTCACTTAAAGTGATGTTAATACCGGTTTATACCGGAAACTACTTTTGGCATTTAATTTTCAATTTTCAGAAAATATTTCTCTGGAAAGTTATTGTTTTTGATTAGGACAACGTTTCATAGAAATATTTACTAAAAATTAAAAATTAAATAGAAAAAGTGAAAAATTATCGGTGACGAGTGGGTTTAGCATCACCTGAAAGTACTCTTCATTCATACTATAACGTTTTTCATATTGTAATATGTAAACAAATGATTGTACAAATTATTATATTTAAGGTAGATTCTCGTTGAAGAACCACCTTAACGCTCGTGAATTCAGAAGAATCATTGCAAACTACTTCCTGACTGTATCAAATATTCTCTATTGAAGAATGAAATGTATGCCAGAAATAAAGCTAACCTATAATGTCATAACAAGGCAGTTAAATAAATCTTTAACTTTTTGAAATTCTTCACGATTTAAAAATTTTAACCGACATAGTTTTTTGTGATTCAAAATAAAAAAATTCAAAGAAATAAATAACATATTATATATATTTTTGTCCTATAAAAGAATACTTAAAAAATGTTTAAAAGAATTTAGTATTTTCTGAAATATATTTTAAAACACTTTATCGTTTATCGTTTCATTTCGCTAATATTGTAATTTGCTTTCGTTAAGGTATATTATATAAATTTAAAAAATACATGTTTAGGAAAGCTCGCATTTCTTATATTTCACTCTTTATCAAAGTCAATATTATAGTATCAGTACCAGATGTATAGAATACTACTACATAAAATTGTCTTCAGCAAATATTTCTCACTATTACGATGTAAAAGCGTAAAGATTATAAATATTACCAGTTTATCAAATGGTCATTAAAATAAGTGCATACGGCGTATAATGTCAAAGGTTGGTGATGATCCGCTTTGCTGTTCCGCGTGTCGCGGTTGGCGCAAAGAGCCTCGTAATCTCCAAATCCGATTATTCGCCTCATCGGCAGACAACAACAAGAGCGGCCACCCTTCGAGAGGCTCAGTGGATACTTGCCTGCCTGCACGCTTACTTGCTTGTTTTTTTTTACGGTTCCGACACTTTTCACACACGTCGGATGCGCGCACGCTGCCCACTTCAAACAAGCTTTTATTTTTCTTCTCTTCTTTTTATTTTGACGTCCTAGCATTATAACACACTGGCCTTAACTTTCAGCTACTGATATTGCTAAATTACAATTTTGTTTCTCAATTTAGATGAATTTATCTAATAGAGTATATTATTTTATTGTATATATTAATATTGCTATGCCAATATTATATGATATATTTTTTTTCTTCTAATTACATATATGGGCCTTACTGCCCTTAACGAGCTATCGGGTTGCAGGCCCGATCTCCGCACCCGAAAAATCCGAGAAAACATTTTCTTAAAATGTCCCCGAAAAATTCGGTCTGACGGGAATACGAAATGACGCGGCTAGGTACGCGTTTACCACTTGAGCAATCGGCCGCCCTTAGCTTATAATTTTACACCGTGGAAGTTTTATTTAAAAAATCAAACGAGATGTAACGTGACCAAAGTAATGTTTTTAATATTATTGCTTTAATTGTCCACATTCATTTATAAAACTTGCAAAAAAACTATATTTTACAATGAAAAAACTAAATGCATACTAATGTTTAAACATTTATAAGCCATAAATAAAAGTTAAGCGAAAATATAAAAAAATAAACAAGTTTGAAAATATGATTCTGAATACCTTAAATCTGATATACGAATGAAACAAAATTGAAGATTTGAAAACAAAAAAAATCTTACGGGGGTCAAGCCTGAGTTACACTCTAAAAAAGAATACTTTTAATATGAGCGGACACATTTTTTCTTTAAAAGCAATCATTATGAAAAGTTACTAAGCGATACAATATATTATTATAGTGAATATTTATTGGGAAAACTTTTTAAAAAAAGAAATTTTCGACGGTGATTTGACTCTATTTGACATCGATTAAAACTTTTACGGTTTACTTTATTCGTAAAAATGTTTTTATAATTATTTTACAAAAACTTTTTAAAAAAATCACCTAAAAAATTTCGTTAAAAGATGGTTTTGTCTCTGTAAAAAAAAGTTTTTAATGAAAAAATAAACCATAAAAGTTTTAATAGATGTCAAAAGAAGTCAAATCATCGCCCATATGTAGCGCGAGCATTTATGATAAGCAGAGAAGAATAGGAGTATGAATCTTGTTTTAGCGCAAACTACATATTGAAAACTACCTATAAACATTTTTTTCTGCATGATATTGTTTATTTCTTTTGAATCAATCGGGCAAAGGTGTTAGTTAATTTTCTAGTTTACTATTTATATATCCAGTTGACATATATATATCTTCAGTGTTAGGTAGTAACTACCTAGTTAGGAGTAAGGAAGTTACCAAGTTAAGTTTCTTTACTTATAACTTTTTGGTAACTCCATTACATTTTTTTTAATAACTTGTAACTTATCTAGTTACATTGTGAATGCTAACTTGTAGCTTTTTATTTAAAAAAAAAAAGTAAGTTACTTTAGTATAACTGCTTGATAAAACGATATGCTTGTATAACTTAGAGTAGCTATAGTACCTTATCACCCTGTATGTGCCGAATTCAAAACATAAATGCCTAAATCGATGTCCCAATTCAAGGACAAAGATTTTCAATTTACAATAAACGTTTCAATAATTAACTCTCTCGATTTTTAAAGTGAATTTTTTCACTTTTACAAGTGACTTTTCTACTCTATTTAAAGTTAATTACTGTTATAGAAAACATAATTATTAGTCTTATTTTACGATAAATTTTTTATTTGTATTAAAAAATCAAAACTCAGATGATATAGACAATATAGGAAGAAATAGAGAAACCGTAATAGAAAACGTAGAAATACTAATAAAAACAGCTAAAGAAATAGGCCTAGAAATAAGAGAAGAGAAAACCCAGTACATGGTCACTAGCAGATCAGGGCCCGAGATTGCTGATACCGACTTGAGAGTCTCCGGAAAAACTTTAAAAAAGGTAGACGACTTTATATACCTTGGCACGATAATAGACCACAAAAATGAAACTCATAAAGAAATCAAGAAGAGGCTGCATTCGGGAAATGCATGCCTATATTCGGTAAATAACTTACTAAAATAACGATTACTATTGCGAAAGACTAAATTAGAAATATATAGAAAAATCATAATGCCAGTAATACGGATGCGAAACGTGGGCGTTAACCAAGTGGGAAGAAAATACATTTAGAGTATTTGAGAATAGAGTTCGTAGAAAGATATTTGGGGGCAAAATAGATGAGATTACTAGAGAATGAAGAAGTTTACATAACCAAGAAATACACGAGCTATACGGAAAGCCAAACATAACCAGAGTGATTAAATCTCGAAGACTAGGGTGGGCTGGGCATGTAGCTAGGATGGGCAACGAAAGAGCAGAATTTAGAGTGTTCGTAGGGAAGCCGACAGGAGCAAGAACCCCGTAGATCGAGTTGAAAGGATAATATTAAAATGGATCTACGAGAAATAGGATGTTATGAGGAGGATTAGATGCAACTCACAAACAATAGATACGGATAGGTAGTCCCAACAAGTAGTTACGATAGCTATGATGATGATGCAAGCACGTCTACAGCCCACATAAAGACTATGTGATAGATCTTGCCCTGCAGGCACCGTTGCTGATTACTATTACTACTTGGCCTTTATAATAATAATAATAATAATAATAATAATTTATTCAAAAATCAAAATACCGAAATAAACAAAATATGAATTATAAATGCAATGGGGCTGCACGAGATCATGACAAGATGATATTTTTCATAATATTTTCTTGGTTTCGAAAAAATCTCGACGTAGGCCGACTTGTTTTGATCTTGAGGAAATTTATCTCGCCTTAAAAAGTCTTGGTTTTTGAGTTAACTATTACCTATTTTATAAACGTCAGTAAAATCTTTTATTTTTAAAGTCTCATATCGAAGTCTACAGTATTAATTTGTAAATTATGCAATTCTTTGTCAAAAAGGGTTAATAAAATATTTCTTGTTAAGCTTAATAATCTCAGAACCTTTAAGAAACTTAAATTTAAGCTAGCTATCCTAAACCTTGGTAAATACACTAATTAAATAATATTAATCCAAATATCGTAGATGTCACATGCGATCTTAACTATCTAAGTCTCTTTTGCTATTCATATTTTAGATACGAATAAAGTTATGTACCGATATTGAAATTTTTAATTTTCCGATCAAAGATAAAGAGTTCATATTTATTTATCTTTTAGAACAAAATGATCTTACTTGAGCTAATTTAACCTTTCATAAAAGTTTTATTTCGGAAAATTTGTGATTTTTATAAATAGTATACAATATATTACAACGATTTTATAAAATTTTTCATTACTAAAATGTAGCGATGTAAGGATTTTTATTCCATTAAGCAGTTAATTCTAAATATTAATGGTAATATTATATGCATAAGCAAACCGAAAACAGGTTAGAGTCGAAAGCTTTCGTCAAACCCTTTGTCATTCCAAGAAACTGCAAAATATGGCCATGTATATACTGCTGCAAAGGGTTTCCAATCATTTTACTGTAAGAATAAAATGATAAGTGCCAATTTCTTTATTACAGAAATTAATCATTATTAGTTATTTTAACCGCAGTAAAAGGTCAACTCCCGTAAGCGGCAACCATCGCGTATCACTGTACTATTATAAAATATGTTTATTATATTTTGCAACTAAAGAATTTACTAATCAATATGTTACACCGCAATTTTAAATAAATTTTCGTAAATTCAGGTAATAGCACCAAATAAATTATCCTTAATATCGAGTCTTACGGATAATTTAAAAGAATTTCTCTTATTCCGTGGGCAAAGATGCGGATTGCCATGATTTTTTTTTTTAAAGTGGCATTTAGAACTCGAAAGTTCACCGCCTCATCTACGCAAGCTTTCCACGTTTCCCTATTTTGTGCCAACCCCCATGTTAAGTTTATAAAATCAATTTGTCATATTTTAAACAAGCGTTTTTAGTTTCCTCAAGTTAATAACTACTCTTTGGTGTTTGGACTGCTCCAATTTAAAACAATATATTTAAGATATTAAAAAACTATTATGCTAAAGTTTATATCAACTAATATTTAAGTAAGTAGCTATGTTTTTTCTCTAAAATTCAAATAACAAAACTATGTAAAATAACAATTCTTTTTTATTCGGAAAATATTCGGTGAACAGAAGTAACTTTTACGATAACTTTGAATTATTTTTCAAGTAATGCTAACTTAAGTCGTTACCGTTTTTCATGAGTAAATAGTTTAAATAGTTCATTTTTTCACGCAGTAACGATAACTTCAACTAGTTACTTTTAAATCAGTAACTTACCTAACACATATATATATCCATTTCTCAACTTTACCCTAAGCCTCTCCTAAGGGGGTAAAAAGGAGGCAAACGTCTTTTACGTATTCGCCGATAACTTTAAAGTTTTAGAAGATATAGAGTTATTTTTTATTTACAAAGCTTATCTACGCAAATATCTAAAAACGATTTCAGCTTTTACCTTTTTCATCTCCTACAGGGGTAACACTGGGTAAAATGCATTTACACAAAATCTTAAATATCGTTGAAGTTTCATTAGTTATGCATTTGATTTTTAATCACAAAGGCTACTACATCAATTTACGCATATTATGCACCATTATTAAATAATGAATATGTCTAAATTTTGAGTTCGACGCACTCTTAGGACGAGTGAAGCCGTGACGGGTACGTGCTAGTATATATATTGTAAATGGGAAAAATTTTCCTCCATACTTACGTCGTGAAAAGAGCCAGGGTGGGTCTGAATAACTTCAACCCGATATTGTGCCGAAACGAGATTTTTTTATTGGATATAGTAATATGAGACCCCACGAAGCTTTTAAAGGTCGACATCAAAATCATCGATCGGGTTCTTTTTAAATAAATTCGATTTTAGCACTTAAATTACTAGAATACAAGTATGGCAACAGCGAGCTTCATGAAAATTTCTAAAGAGAAATTTTAAATAATTTATTAGATACTTATAGATGTTTAGTGTTCTACAAATATTTCGATATAATTATTAAAAAATCCGTATCACAAGTAACCCAATTATTACTCAATTATCACTAGTAAACGAGCTAACTAGGACAGTGGATGGTTGCAGATTCGGGAAACGAAATTTTAGGAGGCTTTGCGATATGTTTTCTAGCACCTAAAAATGAAGTGTAGCATCCTTAGTTTGTTGCAATGGGCCTTTGCTCTCGAGATACAAACCGATTTATTGACATTCGCGTATATAGTTGAGAGCCAAGGTCGAGGTGTACTTCTTTTTGTATATCAATTTACAAAAGTTTAGCTTGTTAAAGAACATTATAGTGACATCGGATGGTTAGAAGATCAAAATTTTTTACTACATCTTCTTCAACTTTGAAAATAACGTAAAAATTTATAATTTTGCACAAAAACTATATCACGATCTACAACAATACACTTTTAATTGATTATCGGTTTTCTTCCCTATTGTGCGATATTTTAGTGAACTCAGCGTGTATTAATTCTGATGTTATTTGAAGTCACTGATCGACTCGGTATTTGATGTTATCTACACTATGAAGTATATTTAAATGTGACGTCAAATATCGTCAGTTAACATCAGAATATTAATACCCGCGAGCGTACCTCTACTTTTGATCATACCTCAAGTTTGTATGCTAGAAAAATGATTCATAACTGTATACAAGTAAACGAAAAGATCTTCAATTTCAGCTTTGTTTCGTATACATATAATAAACTGATCCAAAGTTATTGACAATTAAAGCTGGTGATTGAAAATGCATGAATTTAAGATAACTGTCCTCTTCTAAATTCGTTCATTTTCAACGCATTTTTAGTCACCATCTTTAATGGTTAATAATTATATAAATCAGATTAATATTTTTATACGAAATAAAGCTGAAATTAAAGCGCTTATCGTTTACTTGTATTTATTTATGAATCACTTTTATAGCATAAAAAAAGTTGCAGAGGTATGATCAGATTGGGGATACAAAGGTGAAAACTAAGTGTCCATGAGGTACTAAGTACCCCGGCACCTTTTAATACTAACAAAAAAATGATCAGAAGTAGAGGCACCATTTATCACTAAAATATCGCACAACAGGGAAGAATACTGATAATCAGTTATCAGTGTATTCTTGCAGATCGTGATATATATTAGATTTTTTTTTGCATTGTTTTTAATAAATATAATTCTAAAAAAATTCATTTCATGCATCCATATATGAGCATTAGGATAGTCCAAAATTTCCCGAATCTCAAATTTTCTTCTTGTAACCCCTTCAAAGTGTTGTAATTAACAAAAAAATTATATGTGTCTGTCGGTTGCCTGAAGTTAACATTAAGAGGTCTCTACCATCGTAAACAGCTTTTAACATTTGATTTTGAGCACTTTCATTATATTAGACTAAAAATAATTGTATATTAATTTATATGACTACCATTTTTTTATGTTTATTATAAGTTAATTAACAACTTCACCGCATTAGGCAAGACAAAAAAATTTCCTCTTAACTAAAATTCTAGTTTACTCATTTTTCATTAAAAAAACTGCTAATTTCAACGAATTTTTATGGCAGTATATTTTAACGAATTGACACGTTCGACATCACATTTTGAAGAGTAAATATATTATATATATAGAAAAATTAAGGGACAATAGAATATCTTGGGTTTTATATGCCAATTGATTATTTATTTATTATTTTTTAGTTACCCCTCAATTATATTTAAACGCACATATTTCAGAGGCCAACTTGATTTTAAATATTTTAACTAATTATAATTAAACGCGAGCACTCAAACTATTTTTGCGAGATCTGGACCCCAAAAAGTGCATTTCTTTTGAGATTTTGTCATATTGAAATTCCATATATAATCACATATGAATATATATGGCCATATATGCTCATATATAATCTTATATTGCCATATATGACCAAAGCGACGTTCCCTACGAAGAATAACGTGAACCAGATTTCTCGAAAAAGACTACTTTTTCCAGGAGCCTCCCTTAAAAAATAGTACTTTCTAGATTCTCTGATAAAGACTAAAAAGTAATTTAAGCGAACTACTAAGTGATAGTATATTTCAGAGAATCTAGTTTTTGAAGGAGGCTCCTGGAACAAAGTAGTCTTTTTCGAGAAACCTGGTTCACGTTATTCTTCGTAGGGAACGTCGATATATGCCCATGTATGTTTTTCATATATGGCCATATATAACCATATACGTCTACATATGAAAGATTTTTTCCAGGATGTGCGGTCAATTAAATGTTCTTTAACAAGCTATAACTTTTGTAAATTTATATACAAAAAGGAATAAACCTCAGCTTAGGTTTTTAACTATATAATCGTATGTCGATAAATAGGCTTGTATCTCCAGAACAGAAGGTTCATTACAACAAACTAAGGGCACTACACTTCATTTTTAGGTGCTAGAAAAATTTCCCGAATCTGTAACAGTCATAGTTAGCTGGTTTACAAGTGATAATTAGATAGTAATTGATAGTAATTAAAATATTTGTTAACAATTTTCATAAAGCTCGTTTATGCCATTTTTGTATTTAAAAAGGACTGAATAGATGATTTTAATGTTGTCCTTAAGGTTGTTCTCCGGATTTTTCGATTTCCTGAAAAATCCTTGATAATTGGTATACATGTTTAATAAGGTATCCTTTGCATGTGGTTAAAATCTTGAACCCCCAAGCCACATGAAATTTGGAGATATTGAGCCTTGACATACCGTATATTAACACAGGGAGCCTATACTGAGTCCCACGGCGAGTGAGGTTTAGTTTAATTATAAAGAAAGTTTTCATTAAATCTTTTGGAAAAACTAGCATATGATGTAAAATAACAATACGAATCATGGAGAAAAAATGTTGATAGGGCAAGCGATACTATTTTTTAAGATACAACAGTTTAAAGTTTTAATCCCATGTTACTGTATATCTTTATATATGTGCGCAGTGTTTCACTGTCTTTCGACTTTTGCGAATATTTGATACTCTAGACACTGTCTATCGAAATTCTGATGATTAAAATTATTAATTGTGATGTTTTTACATTAGATAACGCCGTATATTTTATAATTTAACCACGAGTTGAGTACCACTGAAACCGGAGAACTATCTTAAAAGCTTCGTGGTGTATCATATTACTATATTCAACAAAAAATTCTCGTTTCGGAACACTGTCGGATTAAAGTTAGTTCAGACTCACCGTGACGCAAAGCAAATTTCAGGAGGTGCAATCGCTTCCTTTTTGCCTCTTCTATTCTAGTCGTTTCTAGGATGCGCTAGAAGAAAATTGAATTGCAGGCGGTAAAAATTTGACAGGTTACGGACTTTGAAAAAAATATGAGGCCTGGCAAGCGCGCGTGTGCGGCTACTTCATGTGGCAACTTTATTTTCCAAGTTATAATCCAGGCATTCGTTGATCATCAATCTTCTTGCTCAAAGTAGATGAAGCTCTGTGAAATTGTCACCGAATAAAATAGCTTTATTTTCAAAGTCCGCAACCTGCTAAATTTTTGCCGTCTCGAAATTTACTTTTCTTCTTTCATATTTTAGAAATCTCGGATTATTAATAAATAAGATTAATCCATATAAGAGATAAAAAGGAAGCGATCGCACTTCTCAGATTTTCATGAACATGATCAGAATGTATCACAAAAATTTCACGTTCCTTAATCATGAGATTCAGCCTGTCCAGTGATAAATTACGCGGTTAGTTAGTCAGTCAGCCAGATTGTTCCTTTATACATAGAAATTAGTCTAAATGGATTTTGAATATTGATAATTTTTTGTGAAGTATTTTAATTACGCATTAGTATTAATGTAGACGTGTTTCTAAGTTTTTAATCTTCGAAAAATTATTTAAAAATAGAAATTTTGTGATTTTTATACGTGCTATTTACAATTAATTATTTTTGAGATAAAATATATTTTGAAATAAAATATTATTATAGATAATAATTAAGCATTATATGCTAGATATAGATCTAGGTGTAGATCTAAAGAAAATTTAATTTCAACCGAAAAAATTCCGAGAGATTACAAGCCGAAACTGAAACTGGTTTAATATTATCAACAGTACCGTACTTCACGTAATCCGTCAAATATTGGCAGTAGCAAACTCCGGGTAAGAATGGAATGAAATAAGCCGTCCAGCGAGGTATGCAATTACACGAATATAATACCATGAAAGGGTAGAAACAAAAGCAGCAAACAAGGAGCCATCGTTATTGTTCATCGTTATGTATACTATACTCGTTGAGCTCGTGGCCTAATGAAAAAGGAAGTAAGTAGTCTCGTCTCCTGAAAATGGAAAGACGCACATGGAACCATGTCAATATATACCAAAGCATGTATGCGGACTCCTCTCTCGCTCTCTCTCTCTCTCGCGCCCTCTCTCTCTCTCCCTCTCTTTCTCTCTCCCTCTCTCTCTCTCTTTCTATTACTCTCTCTTTCTCACTCTCTCTCTCTCTCTCTCGCTCTCTCTTGCTCTCTCGCTTTCTCTCTCTTGTCCTAGCGATAGAACTCGAACAAGTGTCAACCTAACCCTATCAAAGTGTAATAATATTTATATTAGGGCGCAGCCCCAGAGGGTCGGCGGCGGCTGGCGCTCGTGCAGGGGGAACGAGCCAAACGATCGTGGGGGATGAGAGACGTCGAAGGGTAGAATTCATGACACGACCAGAGTTTACTCTGCCGAACCGATAGTATTTTTTACTTAGAAATTTTACGAACGTTGATAAATTTCAAATTAATTTCATTCTTAAATTTCAGAGATACGTACGCATTCCTTGTATAATGTATAACATGAAGAAATTAAAATCATTGTTTAATTTCTTTATAACATTTTTTAAAATACTTATTTTATAGTTTTATTGATAGTTTAATATTAGGGAATGTAAAAGGGAAAATTTAACTAGATAGTTTTTATATAAATATGAAGGAGATAGTAAGACGATTTTTTCAAAAATCAAATTTTTTTACAGGGATCTGTATTATTTACTTGATTATTTTAAACAGTTATACATGATTAAACAAACTTTTTTGAAAAAGACGGCTTGCATATGACCTCCTCAATTGTATAAACATTGTCTGGTTAGAATTTCAAAAAGTTCCGTTATTATTTGCAACCCGATAAGCGTTAAGCGACTTATAAGTTCTATTTAAAAACTTGGAAGTACTTGTTTATGCACAATTTTTCACGAGTAAATTGAGCCGTACACAATTAAAATTGGTATAGTAAATGATTCCGAATCATGCATGAGATGAGAAAAATAAATTTATACATATACCCTTGAATGCGCAAACAACAGATTTTGTTTTGTAAGTTACCTTATATTTCTGTCTTTTTATTTCTTACTGCGTGAAAATATATCAAAACTTTTTCTGCCATTTTGGATCCGTTGTCTTGAATTTTACAAATCTGACACGGGATTCATAATCAGCAACCCCAAAAATTACTGAAATCAGTTTAGCTATTTTGATTGTGTCCCGTCAGGGGGCTAGTTTATTATAATTTACATCAGTCTATCTTAAGAAGGGTTTGTATAAAGAAAAAGAAATCATTATAGTTCGGTAACAATGACGTATTTAATAACCGTTTCAACAATATTACAGCGTCATACATGTTATAAACTGATAAATAATAATCTTTTTTATTAAATATATGATCAGTTACATGCGAAATTACACTTCAACACCTGGTTTTCCATTTTAAGCAATATTGTTATTTATCATACATACATACATTATGCGTGTTTTAGAGCTTTCGATAACCAGTTTTCAATAACCGATTAGCCGGTTAAAAATTAGCGTGGGCAGTATTTCTCGGTTATATAGATTCATATTATTTCAGTTAACTAACTAATTAAATTATTCAATAAGTGTTAAATACTTTTGTATACATATACTTATATTGATACATAAATGCTAATAATTTATAATAATTAATTTAATAAAAACACACTTTGTGAATTGAATAATTAACCATTAATAATTAAATTTTAACTTTACTATCATTGAAGATATAGACAATTTTATAAAAACTAAATTTAATTTCTTATCATTTATTATAAATAATATAGCAATTAACATCATATATATTAGTAACCGAAACCGAATCAATCACCAGCCCTAGTGTGACCTATTCACTTAGTTATTAACCGGATATTCGATAAATTAACCAGCAAGCGTGTTTGCGTTTGCTTTTATCATTGATATATTTTGTATAAGAATTAGTTTTCACAAATTTTAAATAATTGTACAATTCCCACGAAATTAAAATGAATGACAATTTAGACAGTTACATAACATTAGATCTTGCACAAACAAGTAATAGTTCCTATTAAAAGTATCTTTTTCTAATGTTATGTACACTTTTTCTGCAGAAAGTAATATGGAAATCCATAATTTATACTATTTTAAAATTTTCAACAATTATTTTTATGTTAGAACAAATATTTTTATAAGGTAGTTCTAATTTTATAGAAAATTCATTATTATCAATATTAACAAAGTTAAATAAAACGTAAAGTTTTACATTCCATACCAGATTTGACAATAATTTACTTTTGTAATGACATTTTTATTTATCATGGCGAGACGGTTAGAGAAGAGATAATAATCAGGAACAGGTACGTTAAATGACTATTGTTGAATACATAATCATGGATTACCTATTAGATGAAAAGGTAGTAAAATCAAAACGTCATCATTAATACAAATATAAATTTCACTTAAAAATTATACGTACACAAACATAATAGAAATTACCTAATCACTGTAATTTAACAAATGAAATGAAAAATTCTACTCTATTAGTAAATCATTGTTATTTACAATATTGGTTATTCAATTTGTGTACTTTCTAAGTTTTAATACAATTAAAACATTATAATACTATAATACACTTTAGGCGAATCGTAGATTTCGATTCCAATTCAAAATTTGCGACTTGGATAATAATTCACTAAATATATTTATATATTCTTACAGTTTTTTTATATTTTTAAAGTTATTTATTTACAAGAGAATAGAAGAAACTGGAACAATCATCGCTCACTTAGCCTTGCAATGTATATTCCAAACGCTCGCTTTGTCGATAAATGATGAATTCTTTATGAATTTTTACGACTATGATGATGAGTATTCAGGGCTCTTAAGCGACTTCATAGCTCGCTTTCTTAAGAAAATTGTGGAAACAAATTTCATTTAATCATTTTAATTTTTTCTCCAATAATAATATACCTAATTTTCGTATAAAAAGGGATTACAATTTTGAATTAGCCAATATATAATTTCTATTCAATTTTGAATTTTCATTGTATTAATTATGATATATCATTACCATAGTAATAATTTTCTTTTTCGGCGGTATATATACAGATAGAAAATAAAACTAACTCTTCGAGTTGGTGATTACTTTCACAAATTCTTAACATATAGTTTGATCGATAATAATGTTTCAACCGGTCAACTTTCATATAATCACTCATAATGTAATTCATTGCTTCAAATATATAGTTTATATTGATAATTTTATATTCAACTTACAGTCTCTTATAATTTTACTCTCGTTTGTATATTCATTGTAGAAGCAACAATCAACGAATTAAAAATATGATAAATTACTGTAAACTAATAAGGGGAGACCACGGAGTTCGGGTCATGGATTTTGATGAAACTTTGGGGATCGAATTTTGGAACCTAAAAATGAAGCACAGTACCCGTAGTTTTATCACGTGGGTCTTTGAATCTGAAATAGAGTCAAATAGCATTAGCATGGCTCATATGGAAAATGATAAAAATCAGATATATATAGATATACTATCAACATTAATGAAAGACGCCGTATCTACCGTTCAAAGGCCGATTGGATAAAACCACGAGTATTGGGCTTCATTTTTAGGTATCAGATGTAAGTATATCATGACACAGATTTAAAAAAAATTACTTTGCGAGCTTATAAAGTTTCTGTAATATTTTTTTTAATTTCCGATATAAAAGTAAATTATTTATGCAAAATATGTTTTGCAAAAACTTTTAACGTATTAAAGACTGCAATACTTATGAAATTTTAATTAAATTATTAAATTATTAGAGGCCAGCTCTCAATAAATCGCATCATAAATGAACACAGAGTACCATGTCATGTAAAATATGCCCTGATCTTTGTCTCTCAAAACTTTTTCCACGGTGGAAAAAGTTTTTAGACGTTCATAAAAATACAGCTATACTTCTTTTAATATGTTTATGTATATGCATTATATTTATACATGTATCTACGATATGCTTACAATGAGTCATACTGGGGCAGAAAAATCAACGTCGAAATTTTTAGTCAACCATTCTAACAAACGATTTTAATACATAAATATTATATATGTCTCTAACCTAAGAAAGTCAGAGGCATAATATTTAAATTGCACACGTTGAACACTTGATTCATTAAACGCCTACTAGTTATAACGCTTGATGTCATGAAAACCAGTTGATTTAACGCGATTAACTGTAACACTTTGTATTTATAGTGCGATAGAATGAGACTAATGCACCGACTCGATGTTGATCGATCCACCTCTAAGACGAATTTAATTATTTCCCTAACTTTTCCTAAACATATTTTCCTTAAACCTACGTTTGGAAATCACGAAACGTGATTTCTGATATGTTATCTTGGTTCAGCAATGAATGATGTTAAACTAAAGATTAATAACTTTTAAATAAAATTCGCTAAACACGCGATGTGTTTGCTAGAGTCCCTTGCTGAGCGGGATCCAATTAGCAAATATCAACGCGCATTTTATCATCTATACTTAGAATTATGCTTCTTTACTAATCGACTTGCACTTTTCGTTAGTATTTATTTATTCTTTAATTGTGCAATCATGTTGTGCTCCTAATTTAAAAATGTCTAAATTAAAGTATAATAGTTAAGTTAAATTGCTAAGATCTTGTGTACATAATCTGAAAAGAAAAATAATAAATAAAGTTTTTTCTTCAAAGTAGCGTATAGTAAATTCAGATCTAGGTCATTGAAATCGGTCAATAGTAACGTACTCTTTACAATATCAAATATTACATATGTTTCCACTGATTGCTACTCCCAGTTTTTTAATTTATAATAATAATTAACGAAAATAATACTTTCTAGATAAGTACATTTTGAAAATGGCCTTAGAAAATAATATTTACCACCAAATGTTGAAATCTCAAAATGAATATCAATGATTGAATATCAATCACACAATAGCTGTGCTACATTGCAGCACTTTAGCAAATAATCAAGTAAGGTCAAAATTAAATGTCAAAAACAAGTTTTTTTAAAATAAAATTGAAATCGGTGTTAGTTAATGTATACTTGATACTTATGACTATAAAATCTAGAATTTCCATTAGGAGGGCAACAATGATCCACAAAAAGAACATACTCAAGCTTACACACAATTACACATTACATCCATTCTATTGTTTCGTAGAATCTTTCATTTATTTTTACTATTGTATTTTTATTACTCAATTTCATATTAATCACGACAAGCATACGTTTATTGGGCATACATTTCATCGGTCTCTCTTGTTCCTTTACAAAATGAAAGTAACTAGAGAGAAAGATCAGATGTTAGAAGCACACAATATTAATGAAGAATGAATTAGTATTCAACCCTAACGATGATCTTATTTTGGAAGCGAAGATATAGTTCACAATTGCTTGACCTCAATATTATTTTTTTTGTTAACTTGCCTGCATTCTTGTTTAATTAATTTTTCTTCTCCGCAAAATATTATGATGTTTGTTTGTTTTGAACCATTGTTACTCGTTTATTACATCTTATCATTTGAGCCACTAGCCCGCGCTGCTTAATCATGTTAACAATTCTCTATTTATTTCTTATATTCTTCATCACTGGAAGCCTGCCATGAAGACAATAGTCTGCAACTTCAACCAATCACAGTCATCAACTAAATTACATAACTAGTATTTCACCGTTCGATTTGCGCAACGTTATTTATCTTATCATACGATTTTGTCTTCAGTTCCATTTTAATACATCCCTTGCCTGAAGGGATTACTATCTCCTGCAGATTGTTGATCTGCCTGCGCACTCCTAAATGGGTTAGGATTACCTGACCTAACATTTGGTTGTTGATAATCCGTTTGTCTGTAATGAGCATCTTGCTGCATACCCTGCTGCATACCCTGCTGAATGCCTTGCTGCATACCCTGCTGCATTTGATCATAGCCACCGACGTTTTGTTGATACCCTTGCTGTCCTTGCTGTTCATAGCCGTAACTTTGATTTTGTTGGGGTTGACTCTGATATTCATAACTATCTCCGTAATTCTGATAGTTTTGTCCTGCATCCTGATCTATATTCGTTTCCATTCTCGTTTGTGATGTAAGATGATTGCCAACTTCACCAGAAACTGGCCTTTGCTCCTGAAGTACATAGGTCTGATACTCCTTATCTGGAGGGTCTTGCATAAGGATGTTTGCCTCATCTTGGAATGGTTTGAAGTCGTAAATGTGCCTAAGGTACATCAGGACTGGCGCGTACATGAGATTACTGATTGCGATTCCAATGTTAAGAGCTGTAAAGCCAATGGCTTCGACAACACCGCCGGCGATGATGGGACCGATTGCATAAGCCAAACTATAACTGATATCGGCTATAGCGTAGATGCTTCCGTAAACCGATACATATCGGACATCTACTAAGTAACCTAGGGTGGGAAGTAAGGCCGTGTCGATGAGGGCGATACCGAAACAGATTCCACAAATAGGGATCATGAGGAACGTATATGAAGTCGAAAATGGAATGATGAAACAGCAGAGCCCTTCAAGGGCAAGTCCACCAGCAGCCATTAGCCACTGATGTTGTGGATACTTCTTCGCCATTTTTACCGTAATGGCCACTCCAAAAACGTGTGGGAAAAAAGCGGGAAGCCAGACCATACCCATTTTCCAGTTATCGCGAGTTATGTTATCTTCCATCCAGAGTGAAATCGTTGGTTCTAGGAAAGCAAGTGCCACGTTCGACATCATGAGAGCACCCGCGCACACTGCAATATATGGATCAATAAACAATCGCCAAATAGGAATTGTGGGTCCTGTTTCTCTACGACTTTCTTTCAACTGCTCTTTGAATGGTTTCATCACAAGCAGAAGCATCAAGCCATCTACTAAACTAACAAATGCGAGAATAAGAAATGGCATCTCTTTTCCAGCAAATTGGTAAAGAGCTCCGCCAAAAGGAGGCGCAACGAGACACCCGAAGCTGATAAAGGCCAACGCAATTCCAAGCGCTTTGGAACGTTCATTTTCTTCTGTGAAACGATCAGCTATCATAGCAAGCCCGGACGTATCTGCAAATGCAGAACCTACACCTTGTAAACTTCTAGCGAAAAAGAGAACGCCATAACTGCGACCACACGCAAAAACTGCAGTTGATAAAAACATGATGGTGAGGCCTATCATCATTGGAATGTCGTAGCCTATCCTATCGATCAGAGCGCCCGAAAATGGATTGACCATCAACTGAACAATGGCTTTTGAAGCAAATAGAATACCTGTTGCCGAATCTTGACCATGATGACCTGGCGCAGCAGTGGTATTACCAGAGGGTTTTTCATCAGAAAAAGTACCGATATATTTGAGGTAGTCTGGGATGATAGGGACGATCACCATGTACAACATATTGTCAAGCAGGAGGGCTATGCACACAATAACCAAAATAAGTTTTCGTTGAGCTTGTGGCTCCTGTAACTTTGTCCACACAATTTCTTTCACCTCCCCAATCTCTAAATTTAATACAGGAATCTTTATCGAAGACATGTTTATTGTTTGAAGTTGCTAACTGGTGTAAAATTCACTCAAATGTGTTTGTGTTTATGATGGAAAGATGTGTCGTGGATATTTTAAATTCGATGTCAATCGAAGTGTTCCTTTAGATTTTCTTGATATTTAGAAATATTAAATTCATCTTAGTAGTCGTATTATATGAAACTTATGAAGAAAATGTACTTGATTTACAAGCTCTTCAAATATTCCTTTTGTTTTTTGAAATTTGAACTTTGTTTAAGGCTTGAGTATGTTTTGCATTCTCTTATGTTAAAACAAATTTTATAGTTGTAGAAAGAAACATTTCAATTGCTTGCTGACGCCCAGAGATGATGGCCGATGTTATGATGCTGCTTGATGATGGTTTGACGTCAGAAGATGGTGAGTTTACAGCAAACGAGACGACGCGCATCAGGCCGAGCCAGGGGAAACCTGCAACAGCAGATTACCCTCATTATAAAAAAAAAACATATGGAAAATTGCAAAGAATTTTGAAAACGGCCTATAGACCATATAATAAGATTCAATCAAGGGGAAGCCCTAGCCCGGCCTGAATAGCGAAACCGCCTCGGTGTTTTGGTTGCTTTATAATACCGAATTCTTTAAATCTTTATAATCTTGACCTTCTATTTTTACTATCAACAAATGTTCTATCTTGTATATACTAATTTGCTCAAATATGAAAAGTATAGTAAAATATTTTACTTGGACATCCTGTTTGACGAAGGTGTTCACAAAGTCGATGAGCGAAGTGTAGGACACACTTTAATTAATGCAGTGCCGGATGAGGGCTCCCCTTGTACCTTCAACTTACCACTGGCTTAAATGACAGAGATACCCAATTCAAAAAATTACCGTTCTTTAGATCAATTATTTGTTTCTTAAGTTGCAAAATTAAAAAATGAAAAATTGCAAATAAAACAGGTAATAAAAGATATTATATTATACAATATTACGAAGTTATTTAAGTGTGATTTTACAGTCAGATTATTTCGTTTATTATAAAATTATTTTATAGATATGTTTGGCAGTTCGTAAAATATGGTCTACAAAAGTAACATGTTTATAGACTTTGATCTATGCAAAATGAGAATCATTTAAAAATACAAATGAAAATTATCGTACTTATGAACACTCTGATATATATTTTTGAAATGAATCGATTCAAAAACAAAAATTATTTAAACAAATCAATATATTTCTATGTCTAGTAGTTAAATGATCTGAATTAAAACTGTCGATTTTAGGAAAACCATAGTTATAAATATTAAATTACTATAAGACTATAGCTATTAAATATTTGAATAATAATAAAGGCAAATTAAATGTATTAGATTTGTTAACATATGTAACTTTTGCAAGTGATTCTACGTTCGCAATGTTTTAAACGTGTAAAAAACAGAATCGTAAAGAATGAAACTAAAAAAATATTGTTTTTGTGCACGAAAAATTTAAGAAAAATCGATTCAATGTTTTTAAAATAACTTTATAAAAAGCATATGTCAAATAAGAAAAAAAGGACATGATACACTACTCAGGCGCTGTATAGGTACAATAACTATTTTTATTCTTAAATTAATATTTCGTTAACTATTACATTGGCTAAGAAGTCGAATTTCACCTTCGATTAGTCATTTTTATATTGTTTTAAGTAGGCGAAACAAACTTGGAAATCTTTGCATACTTTTTAACCAAAAAATGTATTACCAATTCAAATTACTAATGTTCACTTTTACTATCAATGAATGAAACAATTTTCTATTTTGTTATGAAACACAATTCCATATGAGAAACCTATAGTACCAGAAAGCATTGTTTGCGAGGGTAAAATTATTCATCGGATGGGGAACAGAGATTTTTCTTTAAACTATCGCTTCATTTATTCGTATATGTATGCATTGCAGAGCGGACAAGACATTGAAAATAAAAATAGGCTTGAATGATTAATTAAGACTTACCAGAATTGTTAACAAACTTCTGTCTGAGGGAATTGGCGAGGCGCTGGGGACCCGCGAGGGTTGGAAGTCCCGCAAGAAGGCCGCTCAGTGTTGCAGCCACGTCCGGCGGCTGCGGCTCTTCGTCCCTCGAGTCGTTCACCGACTCCGTAGCATCTCTCAAGCCCGGGCCCTCCACCTTTTCAGCCGAGTCCTCTACCGAGCCTACAATTGCACCAGAAAAATAAAAGAATTCTTTAAATATTAAGTGTGACGCTGTTCCGATTCACATATAAAGTGTAAAGTGCAAGACGATTCGAACATGGCACTGTCTGTTTGAGGTAAGGCTTTGGAAATGATTCTACAGAGGACAGTCGAAACTGGTACAAATATACTTTGCAGAGCATAGGTAATGTTGCTCAAAAGAAGAAATGGTAAAGATACGTTCAATAGTAATAAAACTGCATATTTATAATTGGTTTGAATTTGTCTTACAAATAGTATTCTATATACAACTTAAGTAGCTACTACATTTTTATGAAAAACTTTTGATCTTCCATGTATCACAAAAGTTGAATATTGTTATATCCATAAATATTTTGTATATGATTAAAAATTAAACAAGTTACAGTGGGTACGATTACTGAATACACTTTACTAATAAAAGAAATTTGACCAATAATTGAAATAGAAAATGGCGGCTATCCATGCATCGTAGAGGTGACGCCATTTTTTTTCATTATTACAGGACTATTTTTAAATTTTATGAATTTACTACTAAAAAACTACTAAAATTACTGTCATTTATGATAATTTAATTTGAAGCAGTTTTAAACTTATTCTCTTTAAAATGTATCACTGCAAAAATATATTTTCCTAACATGCATGTTTAGAAGATTAGATTAAGCTGCTAAAATCGAAAAAACAATTTCAAGTTTTTAATTTTTAAATTATACTTCTGTCTATTATACAAAATTTTGTGTCCTACGTTGCACAAAATAATAAGGAATAATATAAATTGTCCCTTGCATTAGCATTATTTTTATACGTAGTGCTTGATTTTAGCCAATCTAAAATACGTGTAAAATTCTTAGTTATTAGAAAAGTTGCAGTCATATTGACGAGATATTATGAAAAATAGTTCATTGAATCACGTACAACTTTCTATTGATCAAGAAACGTTTTTTCTTATTTTCTGTACGCGGAATGAAATCGAACCGAATAATTTTAACTGCCCTGCATTAAACATTCAAAAACCAACTCGAACGCTCTCGTTTTACGATCCAATAAAATGAGGAAAAGCGATCCGCGGGAGTGAAGAAAGGAGACGGGCCCTAAGACGTACCACAGTAGACGAATCTGATAAAAACATAAAAAGTGAATCGTTCACGATTTGAAGATTTCTAATTACTTCATTAGAATATCAAAGCAACCGACCTTGTATAAAAACAGAATAAAAAAGGGAAGAAGACTTATCCATTGTTGTTATATACATATTTATCGTAGGCCAAAGAGACGCGTTATATATAACATATATGTATACATATATATAACTTCGGCTTCTATAAATACGAACACTAGACACACAGTGGGCTGAGAGCGCCTTAACTTTTGTAGCTTTATTCGCGTGTAAGGCTGTAAGATAATGAGCAAGATAGTGGCGAAAAAACGGGCCGCCGCCGCGCCAGGGTAATGAAAATAGAAATGATAAGGAGAACGAGTGAGCGTGTAAGCAAAAGAAAGTCGCACTCGCGTGGTAAGAGAAATAAGTAGTGAGTATGTACAAATTTTCCTATATGGATTGAGTAAATTGGGGTGAGGAGGCTTCGGTAAACACAAGAAAAAAGATAATAGACGGTTTTTTTTCCTTTGTACTCCGACCTCTAGGCAAATTATAGGATTTTTTATTTTTTTATTCTTTTGTCGTACAAGTTATACATCGTAGATGGTTTCGTGATGTAAGGTCGCCACTAAGCTTGCGTTCCGAACGGCCATCGAATTCCGTGATTTTCATATCTTTATTTTAAAACTTTGTACAGAAATTGACAAGCGAAGAGCTTTCAAATAAAATATTGAATGTTTTGGTCTATTTTTAGAAGGACAAATCGATTTGTAGAAGTAAAATGATTGTGGAACATTATGAAAAAGCTAGTTGCCTTACTTTTTATAAAAATAATCTTATAACATGGCAGATTTGTCGTCGAAAAGGAAAGGCTTAGAAGAAGTAATCGATAAGTAGAATGTCAAAGGAAAATCTCCACTTGGCAACAGCGACATGTACCTGTGCTCAAAGTTCACACCTGGAAAGCGAGAACGAGCTGCAATCGTTAGAAAATTTGCAGACTTGTAAAAAACGCGAAATCGCCGAGAAATCGATCGTAGGCCTCCGCGTCGTCCTTGTTCCTCTGGCAGAATGTACCAGGAGCGCGCGCGAGAAGCCGTCCCCGAGCATTGAAATCCCACACGCAGTCACGCAAAGTCACCCCCCGGTGACTAAAAACCGCCGCTTGACGCGCTTCTCGAGTCAAAAAACATCCAAAAAATCACTGCTTCTAAAAAACAAGCCCCGAATCGCGAGTGAAGAACGTGCAACGATGAACGAAACTCAAAATAAGCAAGCACGAGCCCAAGGAAGCATCGGCCGAATCGCGAGAACAACGTCGGATCGCCACCGAACGAGCGGATCGAGATGGTATCCAAAGAGGAGGCCGCCGAATTTGACAGTGCCGTGGACCCAAAAATAGGGGGAAAAAATGGAAAAAATTGCGAGAATAGCAGTAGGAAAAAGTGCGTGCATGAATATAGAGAAAAAGTGTGTTAATACTCACGCAGACCGAAAGGCTCTCGTTGAGCAGGGGCGTCTCGCTTAGGCTGGACGTGTGTGTCTCACCTTCGGGGTTGCTTTCGAGCGTCTGCCCTCGCAGTCCTCCCCGCCACTGCCCCAGGAAGCCTCCCCACCAGGCCGGCCGCCGTCGTTTTCTCTCTCGCTCTGCGTGACGAGCAGCGCCCCCACCCTCTCTCCCTGCGCAGAGAGAGAGAGAGAGAGAGAGAGAGAGAGAGAGAAGGAGGGAGAGAAAGAGAGAGAGAGAGAGAGAGAGAGAACTCACCCC
Source organism: Gastracanthus pulcherrimus (assembly GCA_949152435.1). NCBI lineage: Eukaryota > Metazoa > Arthropoda > Insecta > Hymenoptera > Pteromalidae > Gastracanthus > Gastracanthus pulcherrimus. Next base: position 48,623,099 of record OX424576.1, read on the forward strand.
CGCCCGAGGGGCGCAGCCGCCGCCACCGCCACCACCGTCGTCGCGCGCAATCCCCAGGATCTACCACGGCGATGGCGGGGGTGGGGGCGCGGTCCTCTTCAGCAGCAGCAGCAGCAGCAGCAGCCACCGCTCGACTTTTCGCGAGAGGGAGCGAGAGAGCGAGAAGAGGAGGAGGAGGGGAGGGGTGTGGAGGGACCAGGTACTCGCGTCCGCGGTCGATGCTGCACGGTATTTCTGGCACCAGGTCGATAGCTCACCTCGAGCGCCCTCACCTGCGCGCTCGAGCGGCGAGCCGCAGCGAGCGCGAGCGCGACGGAGACGGAGAATGGCGCTGACGGAGACGGAGAGGGTAGAAGCACGTATACACCCCTTCGACCTCGGCTGCGCTTTTCGAGTTTCGGATACGTGGCTGCCTGTGTGGGTGTAAGTACGTGTTATTCCCGTCTCGTTCTGCCACACTGCGAAGCCGCGCGGGCTGCGATATGTGACGTGTGCAGTTCACGGGGTCTCGTGCTTGCGGAGCTACGGCACTGCGACGACGCGCAGGCAAGCAGCAGCAGCAGCAGCAGCAGCTTCAGACACCGCAAGCTCGACAAGCATACTTTTCAGCACAGCTAGCGCTCGCGTCTGTTTTGGACGCCGTGCCGGCCGCCTGTACACGATATTTCGACTAAATCTCCTTACTTATTTAGAGGCAAGGCGGCTATTCGCGCGCAGAGGCCGCTTTGCGGAGCAAGGGTGCTGTGCTGTGCTGCCAGCTCCAAGCCACAGCTCTTGTTAACGAAAATTTACCTTCGCGTTCCGTCTGTCCTGCTGTAGAGGCTCCGAGACCTCTATACTTGGACGCTTTTAATCTATAGACTTATTGTGCCGTCGCCAAGTTTATCTTTTATTAGACTTTATATTCAATTAAGCTTTTGCGTATCCGTGCCTTTCAAATGACGCATATTCCAACTTTTAACCCGTAGTAAAGATTGATTTTTACCGTTTGCAAAGGAGAATGATTAAATACTTTAAATTGCGACACTTTTAGCTGAGACTACGCGTGCTTTTTCAGTTTTCGTACTCGCCATGCTTCTTTTTGATGCAAAAAAAACGTTATAATCAAAATTAGTTACAATCAAAATCGTAAATGCTGAAAATTTCATTAATTAAATGTATGTCAATTTACCGGTAAGATATTCTCGTCGAACGTTTTTGAAATAAAGCGACCTTGTTCGTTCTTTCCTGGAGCATTTCAAGAAACGTTCGACGCGAATATCTTACCGGCGAGTGTACATAAAAAGTGAATGTTTCTGTTGTAATTAGAAGCAGAGTTCTTTCTACTTCATGGAAAAGTAACAATGACTGGATACTTCAACTATACCTTACGAAAATAATATATCAGTTAAATGAAATTATCTACACTTGAAAATTTTTTGTTCATTTTCTTAATCGTGAACATACTGTAAAATGTATCTACTCTTATGTAAGAATATTAAAACTAAAAACCCTCACTTATAGTCAAGTGAAAGCTAAGTAGAAATATTAAAAATAATCATTCTATAATTGTAAAATCTTATAACTATTTATAAATAGATTGTATGTCTATTATCTGTTTTAATAAGATATATAAATAGAATTATTAATTAAATATTACCTCGGTACGGTACCAATATATAAGACGTTCAGAACCATAACTAAATAAGTCAATTTTCAATATTCAGTAATTGTCATCAAAATTTTTAAATTTTTTATAAATCTCTTCATTATTTATCTGACTTAACCATGCTATTAACTCTCTGGTACCATGAGCGTCATGTAGCATACATGATTGCAGCAGTTCATAAAAATTCATAAGTCGAAAAATCGGAGAATATACCAATATATATTTATCATATAACTATATAGAAAAAAGTATGTAATTCATTAGAAATCTCATGAATTGTTTTATCTTGTCAGAATATCGATTTAACATAAGTGCCTTCCGAAACGAATATTGTATTCTTGAAAAAAAGTATTTCTGAGCAGTTTTATGTGAATATAACTATAACTAACTAATAAATAATATTACATTAACTCATTTTAATATCATTTCGACAATAAATTTAATAAAAATTTAATCAATTTTATAGCCAAAAATACCCTCTAAAAATGAAAAATGTTATTTTATGCCATATCAAAAAAAAATTACTTCCGGGTATTTTAACATACCAAAACTATTGGATCTTTATAGTTAAACTATTTGTAGATAATCTATACCGGAAAGATGGTCCCGGTACGACGGGGTTAATAAATGCATTCATTTATATCACTAATGTTTAAATGTTTGCGACACTTAGCAAAATTTATAAACTGGACTTATTTGGTTATAGTTCTGAACGTTCCATACATATATCAGTCGATGTAGTATCAAAATATAAAAAAGAGCTTTTATAGTTTCTTACATGTGCAAGAATTAAAGTTTAAAAGCGCATTTTTAGATTGCGTTATCTTTGAACAAACGAAGCTATACTGATTTTACAACGTAAATGTTAATAAAATATGAAAGTTTGTATAGGTGATGTTTGCATCGATGTTTCACTGACTTTTTTTATTACTTAACCATTTAGAAAATTGTCTGGAAAAAGACTTCGAGGTTATGCTTTTCTTACTTTTTATTACTTTCCCAGTAATAAATTGCTCTGCAAAACAATTCGGAATACACGATCTGATGTAATATACAAATATACATAAAAAAATGTTTTCTTTAAGTACTTATATCGATATAAAATTCACCCACATAAAAGTTTTCAGAAATAAAAATAATTTTATTTTTAAATTTTACCTTGTGTGTAATGTATATATTCGGTTTGTATATTATTTTTACAATTTTACATTGTTCCGAGATACTACTTTTATTTTAAAATAAGCATTTCATAGCATTTGCTTTGTTGATCAAAAAAATATTTCATGCACCTGTACTGTGTTAAAATAAAATGAAAAAAAGTTAATAAGATATAATACTAAAGTGAGGCATTGTATTTTGTTGTATAGGTCGCCATAATTAAAGTTGTACTTCTTATAAACAGTTAAGACTGTTAATACGAATCTTCGTTTGAGTATGTTTTGCTTTGCGTAAATAACAGTACTTACGTACTACTTGCCTCGGGCTACTCATAATATTTTCAAAGCATCATTTTCCTTTGAGCACAAATATGGCTTCAATGCCATATTTTTAAGTCATACACAAGAAATCTACATATATAGTTGATCATAAATGGTTTTCAATATCAAGTGATGAAGACTCCTGAAATTATTTTTAGTTGAGCGTCTTTCAAGCAAATAAAGAACACAATAACTTATTAAAAAGAAAAACACGTAAAAATAGATTTATTAAAAATTTACGCACATGAAAAAAACGAATAATTTATAATTATAATCATAAATATAGAGTTGAAAAAATATCTATGTTATATTACATTTTCAGCTGTTTGTCAGGTTACGTAAAATTTAAAAATAGCATTTTAGAGTTTGTAGTAAGATTTTATACTCTTGATACTTTTGTATTTAGTTGCAGCCGTTTTTTCAGTATTTATAAATTGTTATCTTATAATACACATTCAATAAATAATTGATAAATAGCTCATCTTTAATTCAACATATTTTTTTTATGTTATTACTACAGAACAGTTGAACAAAGGGTGAATATTAATCGTAGCGCTTACATGTGTATCTTCTAATTTGTTATAAAACCCTTTCAATCAGACCATCATTAATCTCATTTCAACAGGGATCCATCTCTATTTTTCAGAATTAGATTAATGAATTTTGTAATTTCTAAGATTGTACTTGGATTACTATAATTATATATAAATTAAATTACAATAAAAATTTTCTTAATTTATTTGAAAGAAAAAAATTCTCAAACAAAATATTACATGTTTAATTATTTACTAACATTTTATCAAATTTCCTTAAATTATAAATTTATAGTATTATTAATATCGTAAAACAGATTGAACAAAATAAAACCTGTTTTGTTAATAGTGCATGAATATATTATTCAATTTGTGGTTTTACATTTATTTCATATAAAAATTACTTCTTACCATTTTGGAGATCATCTGACTATTATGCTGTAGACCATTTTCAAACATATATTTTGAGAACTATAATACACAGTTTGATACTAGGTACAACAACTCATGTTGATTTTTATTGTATTAATTTTCTCCATAAAGTATTTACTTATCTTATACCTCATGTATATGTCAATATTTATAAAATAAATTATGTTTTCTTATAAAAAAATAATACAAAATATAAATAATGAATTGACGTATTAACTAATTTTTTGATCATAACTATAAATGTAACTTTTTATAAAAATAATTGAAATGTCCAAGAATTACCACTTTTATACGTGACAACTTCGAATCCTGGATAAGGCTGCAAACAAATAAAAAAAAAGTTTCATCTACTTAGAATTGAAATCAGCGAAGAGCCAAACAATCATCCGTATCAATAAAAATTCGGTCAAAGGATTATCGTGATTCAAGCTTCGTAGACATAACAAGAATCGAGCGTGCAAAATGTTATACGTGTATAACGAACAGTCGGACGTTTACTATGCGCGCTCGTGCTGCTGTTGCAGTACAATTTTTCCTCTTTCCTGTTTGTCGAAGTATACATCGCCTGGCAGCAGCCCGGGTAATTGAGAATAGAGTTATATTTTTTTTGGGTCGATTGGCCCATCGCTCTTTGCATCGAGCGGTTCGCGCGCGCGCGGCTCGACCGACGCCCGCAGGGCCGTAATGTACCAGAGTTTCGTTGATGTTCCCGCGCAAGGGAGGCATTTTAGAGTCGAAATCGCGCGAACAGACCTCCTATACTCTGAGGATCGAATAGCAACGACACAGCATTGAGCTTACTAGGATTTTAAATTTCCTTTTAAAGCTTTTAACGGTGAGTGTTAGAACATTTGTTGAAATTTCTTTCTACTGAGGGGATAAATATAATTAGGATCATTAGCTGTACATGTAATCTAAAACATTTTAATAGTTTATAGTGAAATAAATGCAAAATTAAAAATCTTATTTAATAAAATTTTAAGCTGCAGTTTTATAGAGTCTATATATTATTATGAATTTGAAGGCGAAATTGCGAACTATATTGTAGCAAACGATATTAACAACAACAAAATTTGATCAGAACATGCATTGTTTGTTGTGACGTCAGAAATAAAAAAGAAAGTGTTACACTTCTTTTCTGTTTTGATCACATTTTACGCGAAGAGTTCGATAAGAACTGTCAGTTATGTCATGTAACAAATTGCACCGAGCCCGAACACCATCAAACGTTAAAAATAGAATCAGTATCATACATATTTACTATCATTTGTAGTGCTACTATTTTTCTTTATCCGATTTAAGTAATTCAGTTAGCAACAATCTGAATTTTTAATTTCAAAATAACAATTTTTTTGTATGTCTAATTATCAGAGCTGTGCAGAATCGTCCGCAAAATTTTTTCGATTTACAAATGGAATCGAGAAAATTGGATCGGGATACATTTTTCCCGATTCAAATGAATCGAAAATATGAATCGCGATTCAAAATCACGATTCATTTAAGCGCGATTCGTCCGTGAATCGAAACATTTGAATCGCGATTCAAAATCTGGATTCAAATAAATCCAAAATATTTGAATCGCGATTCACCTTTTCATCGAAAAATTTGAAGCGCGATTCAAAATCACGATTCAAATAAGTCAGGAAATTGAATCGAACTAAAATGAATCGGATTAAGAATGTCGATTGAGATGAATCGGAAATGAATCGCGGCTACTCGATTTACACAAACGCATAGCTCCGTTAATTTATATATACAGTAAACTTTTCCATTTTACTTAGTATAGTAGTTAAAACAAGATATATGTATGTATATATATATTCTTGGTGAACAGATGATTTGTGAGAGAGAAAGGAATTTCGTATTCTGATTAATTTAATTAGGGATATAACGTTAGACCTGTGATCTATTTTTAGTTACGTATTGTATTTTAGTTATAATAATTCTTTGAGTCTAAATAAATAATAGTATTTACAGGTTACTCTTTAGGATAAGAACAAGGAAGAATAAGGAATATTAACGTTTCAACGGGTGTATGTAAAATAACAGTTTCGTTGGAAACATTATCATACGGTATTGCTTTTCTGAAGATTACTTCTTTCGTTGATGAGCCTGTACTAGCGGATGAAAAAATTAGATTAAAAAGGAGGCAATGGGAAATGTTTGTTAACTAAAATGAAAAGTGGCTGAGTAGCTAAAAACTATCAAGAGAGTACGTTCGATAGGACAAAAATGACACACACACACACACACACACACACACACACACACACACACACACACACACATTTTGAAAGTGTTTACCAAGCGATATAAATTAAAGTTGAAAAATGAAGAAAACGCGAAGGATGCGCGTGTGCTCGTAAAACTACGTTGGCTCGGTGGTTTAAGTATGAGAATATACTTCTCTGGAAAGAAGTCTCGATTTCGAAACTTGAAAACCATTGAGATGGTACGAAACGAAACAATGTTCATCCTACTCAAGCTTTAGCCTAATTACAGTGTTATATAGTCGCGAGTAATTCGACCTTCCATTTCGGAGCCAATTGGCCGGCACGGTGTTAGCGGACTAGCTGGTACAAGAGCGATTCGAATGCTCCAGCTCGTCCCTGCTCTCGGTCTCAGGCGAAATGCTCCATACGCGCATGTGTGTATAGGTATATTGTTTGAAAGTAATTTCGAAACTCGAGCCACGCGGTGGCGGCTGCTTACTAGGACGCCCGCGCGATGAATCAACAACGCACGCCGTACGTATGCGCGCCGCGGCAGCGGAGCCAGCTCTCCTTTTCACCTGGTTTGCGAAATAAGAAGCTCGCCGGCCGCGATGTTCTAGTTCTTAACCGCGCCTCCGTATTTCAAGGAAGCAATTTATCCCCTTCCTTTTTACACGCGCTCCCGCGCCAGTTACATCTTCAATTCACTCGAGCGCTTCTCTCTCACTCATCCTTCTCCCTTCCACCTTTTTCTTTTTATACTTCATTTTTTCCTCAGATGCTATAGCAATCATATTTGTTTCCTCATATTATGTATTATTTCATTATTATTTATTTTCTACCTTACTTTCTATATGTACGGACCATTAAGATGCAAATTGAAATAAGTCTACTTCGAAAATTTCGCAAACTCTCAAGATCGATTCCAAATTTACTGTATACATTTAAATTGCTGAAATTTCTGTTCGATATATCATACAATTTGACTTATTTTATTTTGGCGTTAGACCGTCCATATATCTCGTAGTCATCGATTAATTTACAGCTATGTCATTTAGTTATGCGTAAATTAATTGCTTTTGACAGTTTTGGATCGTTGTTTGTTTGTTGGTTTGTTAGTTTCATTTTGAGATGAATCTCATTTGATAGTATTAAGTAAATATCTCGAGAGAAGACTTCATATTATACATTTAGTAAAGATTTTCTTTAGCTTGTGAATGCCGGTAGTCATTTAATTTCAATAGTATTCATTAATGAACAATACAATCAATTTCATTTAAAATGATTATTAAAATACAAAATGTCAAAAATCATTCCATTAAATTTATCTATCATAGATTTGTTATAAATTATTTGTGTTAATTGTTCTTATTTTGTAAACTAATTTGCAGACAACAGCTAATCTGAAAAACTATAAAGTTCAACCAAATCAGTACAAAAATGTGTATACAATGATCATCTGATTAGGCAAGTATAATTTGTACACACACAAATCCATAGTACATCATCACATGCTTGCAAAATTGCAAAGGATGAGTAGCTAATGCATGATGTAATTAACGACATTCACTCTTGTATGGAACGAAAATTCAGTCTAACAGAGTATCTTTGAAAAATAATTGAAAAGCTATATTCGCTCGATCCGCGAATTTCATCGATTTCCCTCTAGAGGAGATCCGAAGAGACAGTAGCTCTCTAGTTCTCCTGCTCTCCCTCTGTCTCTCTCTCTATAACGATCGCATACATCGTCATAAGTCGGCTGTTTTGTTTTAATAGTCTCTACCCGCACTCGGTTCCCATACTCTCTTGCAATGTCGAACAACGCATCCTCAGCAGCGTCTCTCTTCACCTCGGCGGATCCTCGAGCCCTGCATATGCGCGCGTACCTCGCGCATATATGCTAATCGCGAAACGCCGCAGGTGCGCTATGATCTCATTAGATTGCAAGATGCGTGAGGCCCGCGCGCGCGTGCTCAACACGGGACGACACGTGTTTCTAAGCGCGGCTCTGGGTGTCGACATTATTAATGACGGCGGCGATCCCCGCACCCGCTGATGACATTGGCGCGCGCTCTTTTCAGATTCACTAAGTACCGAGGCTCCGCGACGCTTGTAATCTAGACTTTCTTTTCCCCCTCCTACGCACTTATCGCTTTTGAATTATCTTGTTTCGCTTTGTAACGCTTGACTGCGATCATCTGGGACTGTGCCTTGTTTTTTTCTCTTTCTCTCTCTCTTTATTCGTGCCGCTTCTTATGGGAAACGCTGCGCTACCTCGCATTGTAACGTTGTCTATGCGCATGTACGCAACCGGTCTGGATTCTTATATAATGCGCTGTTAGTACTGTTTTAAGCAAATATTCCAGGCTTGGGTAATGGGTTTTCATTTCTTTCGCCTGACAGTGGATCCATTTTATAATACGCATCACTTTTTCGACTCTCAATGCAAATAGCCAACTTATGGTACATTAAATGGAAAATTTATAGTGTTGCTAAACTACAATTATTACTAACGCGCATAAATTGGGAATCACTTTAGTACGTACTTACTCGGCATAATCTGGCCAAAGTATGTAATTTGTATAAATTAGGGTACAATATGAATTTTTGTATTATCTAACGTTGTATACATCGCCTCAAGGATAACACTTATGACCATGATACATTATAAATCCTGTCAATCAAGCAGTCAAATACGAAATTAATTAAAATAATAATATGCCATTTAAACACCACGGATGTCTATGCTATCATTATAAAATTACGGCTTCTATTTAAATTTTAAATACTACAATAATTTTTCATTTTTCGGTAAAATCTTATAATATTATTTTATACTTAATAAGATAGTGTACCTAATAATACTTGTATTTTAAATTTCTATGTTTTAGCGTCGGATGTTATTGCACATTTAAATAACTGTAAAAAATAACATGGACAATTTAATGTTTAATTAAATATTTATATATATATACAAAATTATTTATTTTTAATCTACAATACAGTAGAATCCGCTTATAACGAACTCGGTTATAACGAAGAGATGGATATAACGAACAAATTGATAGTATTTGGTTGATCTCAATGAAACTAGATTAAAAAATGAACGCTTATAACGAACATAAAATAACAATAAACTCGATATAAAGAAGAGGTCGGATATAACGAATAAAAAATGTCAACACAGAGCATTAAATTTGATCGACTATAACGAATAATTTTAATATTTAATAATGTTATGAGGAGGATTGGATGCATCTCGCAAACAGTAGAGAAAGATGGCGTGACTGTGTGAACAAAGCTATACTACACAGTACTACACAGGACTACACAACTACGAATAGCTAGTTCCAACAAGTAGTTATGAGAGCTGTGGTGATGATGCAAGCATATCTACAGCCGACATAAAGACTATGTGATAGCTCTTGCCCTGTAGGCACCGTTGCTGCTTATCATTGCTACTTGGCCTTTATAATAATAATAATAATAATAATAATAATAATAATAATAATAATAATTCTTGGTGACACGTAGATAGCTCATATATGTCTAAATTAATTAAGCTGCTATAAAATAATGCGTATAATTTTAATATATAAATTATTTAATGAATACTTTACATAGTTACGCAAAAATTGTATTTATAAATCCTTAGTCCGGTTTTAACTAAGGTCGGATATAACGAACAAATTTTGGTGGTCCCTTGGAGTTCGTTATAAGCGGATTCTACTGTATTTTAAATACAGTAGTTGTAATTTAACGGAAATCAAAGTATTGCATACAAAAGTTTTTTGTTGTTGTTTATTTCAAAGTTCCTTGGTTTCATTCCATTATTCCATTGTATCTTAAGTATTACATTACCTTTGTATTATATCAAAAGAACTTTGTTGACTTTCATGATATATGACAGAATTTATTGGAGCTCATCACTATTTTATGTAACCTCTTAGGATTCTCAGATTAAGTCAGACAACGACGATCATAACGCCTTCTACGTATATTGACGTATAAAATGCCAACCCAACAAAGACAACGATGCCCGCATCTGTTTAATATAGATAAACAGATCGTTGACAAAAGCAAGCCAGGAATGCAAACATAATGCACAAACTGCACCATAAATCTGAAAGAATCTCAATAAAAGCGAATTTATGCACGCAGAAAATTCTAGTATAAAAAAGATTGAATAATTATAAAAATTTAGGGGCATTAAAGTTTTATGCAGGATAAATTTTGTGTTTGTATTGTGAATATTTATTACAAAATGAATGCACCATAAGCAATAAATAAGACAGAAATTAAAAATCAGTAGTAACAGACGATCAAATAATCAAGAAAAGTACTTGATTAATATGGCAAAAATATGGCTTGAGCAGCGATTAGCCGGTATTAGAATGCCACAGAGCAAAATATCACAGGAATAGCCAAAAAATGTCGCTACAACAGCGAATAAATTCGTTAGCTGAGCAAAAAAGTTGTATACTGACACATATACGGACCCTTACTACTGCTTTGGTCAATAACATACTTTCTGTATTATTTGAAGAGATCTTTATTTTCTTAATCTTAATTTAGTAAATAAATTTTTAGTATAATCATTTTAGGTAATATTCAATTACACTTGAAAAATGTAAACCAAAACGTTTTATTTAACACACGATAGTTTATTTACCAGACTTAACAAGCGTATGCAGTTTGCTGTTCATCATCGCGCCCTCTGCGCATTTAGCCGGGGCCTTCCCCTCCATGAATTGGAAATGCCAACGAGCCCCGCGAGCCCTCGGGGCTCGACTCGCCTTCCAGGCTGCTGGGGTTCTCTCCTGCGTTCGTGCGTGCCGAGCGTAGCTCCCAGCTCGAGCTCGGGCGTGGGCGCGAGGGGATTCGAAATGCAACGAAAAACCGTACAGCGCCCTGTGTTTGATCCGCAAATACTGTAATTACCTAGAATATTGTATTAGGCAGACGCCGCCGGTTCTGGAAGAATGGCCCAGGGATGCGGAGGGGAGCCCGCCACAGGCTACCGCGGGGAGAGAAAGCTCGCCCATCCCACCCCCGTGAAGCTGGTCGCGTACGCACGCACACACGACACCCACTGAATATGACAGGTTAATGCCGATTCTGAGATGAGATTCGAGTTTAACGAGAAAATGCTCGCGCTGCAGCGCGGGACGCACAAGCTGAGAAGACTTTTGCATTGATGCGGGATGTTTTACAGCCGCGCGCCTGCACGCGATGGCTCTATGCAGCTTTGAAATGGCATATCCAAGTGCTCGACTGTGTTATGGCAGTTTAGAAGGAGTTGAGTGTCTAGCTATGATGCGAGAATTGTGAAATTCAAGAGTCATATATATGCACTGCAATGAATCGGGGAAAAAGTTGCGCTGCGGAGCAGCATAACCCGAGCATTATCATATTTAACCGTATCGAAGATTCGTCTGAGTTCGTTAATTATTTGTGAGTTCGGTAAAAGAAATAATTTCATTAGTGCTATTCTAAGTTAATTAGTTTCTCGATATTCTATAACGTATTTCCTGAATTCATATAGCATATGTCTTTTATTAAAATAGCTAGATTATTTTTCTTATAAAAGATTACAAATCAAACGAATGTATATATTCAATCTTACTTTTCTAATTAAAAAATTATTATGTTTTCTGTACTGAATTTTATCTATTATAAATAAATAAACATAAAATGCAATCAAAATTACGCTTATGGTAATACGGCTCCTCAAATTATCATATAAATAATGTTATCAATTTAAAATATTTGTTATTATTCATATGGAAACCATTCATTGTTATTCATTTCTGAAGAATACCACTAACTTTCCTTTTAAAATATTTTATAACTTATATAAAGAAATTTAACATGCTTATAAAGTTAAAAAAACACTACTAATATAGAAATGAAATATATATCGCGATTTTAACGAGCGAACTTTTTCCTCCATCAAACAGTAATTTAATATTCTGCACACGCGTATGGAAAAAAAACCTTTAAATTGAATACGCGTGAGAGAATCATAATATACATTAAAAGGATCATTATAAGATTACGCGACTGTTGTACGCGCAATAAAAGGATTTAAAGAAGAACCCGAGAAACAATTCTATGTAGCAACTGTTTAAATTTATTAAAGTTAGAAATATCATGCATATGTATGCGAATTTTAGTTAATTAAAATTAATTGGCTATTCACACTTATCATCTTATAAAACAAACTTTCCTAATTTCAGTAAACAAAAACAAATTAACTATTATAGTAATATGTACGCATTTATACTGAATTAATGAAGATTTATACATGACACACACACATATATATATATATATATATGTTCATGTACATACTTTTTTCTTAAAAATTGAACAAAATAGATAAAAACCTGCAAAGTTACAGCCAATTGTTTATATGTCGGTACTCGTGTTTTTGTAAATTCGTACGTATACAACTATGTACTATTGACTTTGCATGTTTATCGATTTTTTTCAATTTTTTATATCGGTAAGTCCCCCTGCAATATTTCAAGGAACAAGATGACACCTTCAAAATTAGAATCATATATAAAATATAAAGCCGCTGCCAATTCATTGGCACTTAGATTCCTCAAACTAAATTAATTGTTCCAATATGAAATTATTTGTTCTAATAAATTAATTTTAAATTGCTATATCTCTTTCTAATTAATAGCTCAAAAAGGTACAGAACGATAGGTAATAATCCTTATCACAGCAATTTTTTCTCCGTACGTAACTTATTGAAATTATTTAAATATTTAAATTAAATTTAATCAGATTTTATTATTATGAACGATTTGCCATCATCGATTTCTGAGATATAACCGTTTAAACTAAAAATGACTTTTTTGTGTATAACAAAAGAAGGGAAGAGCCTTTCTAAAATTTGCGGTTGTAGAAGAGAGGTAATTTTATGCTCTTTTTAATGCATTTATACTAAATTGATCATAATATTTCTAACATAGCAGAAAACTCGAAAAAGAAACAAACTTTTTTTTTGAGCCGCCGTCCTTAAAGAAATACAAAAAAAATGAGCCACGAAACATTAATTTTTACCGTGTATATTCAGAGTAAAGTTGATCACACACACACACACAAACACACACACACACACACACACACACACATATATACAGACATTTTCTAAAAATAGTGTATTTTGATTCCCAGTATCTCAAAACATATTTTTAACATGTCTTTAGCAAAACTTTTTTTTCCCATCACAAAGCTCCCTCTATGGGGAAGCAAAAGTCCCCATTATTTTGTCGAATCTTTCTTTAATTGACGATATCTATACTCTTGCAATAAAGAAACTTTATTAAAAAATGTTTTTCGTCGCTAGAAGTATCCTTTTATATTATATCGTTTCTGATATTGTGATATGAGAACAGATAATTATATAAATTTGTTTAATTCAGGTACATATTGACGCATGAACTACCTTAACGAATCGTGCTTTTGAGTAGCAAATGTTGTATGAAATTCAAGCTAGATTATTTTCATTTTATTCAAACTGTGCATAAAATACGAATTTGATCCAACAAAGTACACGAAAAAAACGAGAAAATGAGTTATTATAATCATTATGAGTGGGTAATTTGAGCGCAATAAGCGTAACTTATCATAAGGCTTTAAAAATCTTTTAATAATTCGAAAGTAGTTATTGATTGTGGCCATATAGATTTTTCACATATATAACATGATCAATACACTTGTAAAAAAATGCATTTTTATTAATTTAGCATACTTTTTATTTCTGAAAATCAATGACTGAGAATGATCAACTTTTTGATTTTTACCAATATAAAAGCACCTTTTCTTACATTTAGTCTGAATTGATATCTCTTTTTCTTCTTTCTTTTTTGTATATATTACCTTACTTTCACTTTTTTCTTATTTTGATTATATTAAACAAACATTTTATCAAAAAACACTGGAATAAATACAGCGTTAATACAAATTTTAAATTTATTGGTGTTTAAATATTAAGTGTTTGTGAACATGACAGTTACTCATTAATGTGTATCAAAATAAATGAATCTAATTATGAATAAATAATAAACATAACAGTACGAGTGACATAAATGGATATATAAATATACGCAGTTATATAAAGGTATTGCAAGTTTTTTTATAACATTTTTGAGGATCTGCAATTTGTTCCACAGGAATCAATATCGAGTTAATAAGAATGCCCATTATGTTGAGCATAATTCACTTTCTCCTAGCTACATCTGATAAGTCATCACTGATTACTATCTCGTTTTGAAACATCTAGTTCTATGTCATATCAATCAAACTGATATGCGTGCAAACTATTTCCTACACTCCCATTCTTAAATAAAATCAGTATTTGTTCTCATCATCATCATTTCATAAATATTAATAATACTTATAGTTTCTATTTTTTCTTTTTAACAAAGATTTATTTTTCTTTCTATCATTTTTTTATATTAATAACTATAGTCCTTACAGTATTACTAGTAGGTCAAATGAGCTTCGTTATTTTTGAGACAATAAACTATATTAAATATCAATCCCTCGTCGTTGTTGAATAGGAAAGTCTAGAGCATTGAAAATAAAATAAAGAAAACCGCTGTATAATAATAATGCACTTTGTGGATCTGAGAACTTACAAATGCGCAATATTTTAATTACTAATTTAAGTAAGAAAAAAACAGTAACGTATTTTTATATCTGGTATTTAAAAGATAAACTATTCAACTTTATTTACATAAGGTTGGTTTTTATTATTAAATTGTTCAACATTTTTTCATTTATTTTAGAACAACTAATGCTAGAGTTTTTGAGATTTTCAATTTTCTTTAGATGAAAATTCTAGCTTACGTTTAATTTTGAGTCGTACAAAATTGACAATTTATACGTTAAATGTAGTTCACAGGTTATCCATTCAACACTATGATTGTACATTCATAAAATTAATATTCAATTTACTATTTAATGTTCAATGGAATATTCAGCATATTGAATATTTTCATTGGATAACTTTTTGCATATAACTCTTGGCATTGTTCTTTGGCAAGTACAAAGAATAAAGTCTTTCCAGCTAAAGATGAGAGGTCCGAACGATTTTCCAGAAAAAACAATTTGATATTTAAATTGATCGCGCCGGATTCGTTAAAATGTAAAACTCGTCTGAGGAGAGGCCGAAGAGTCCGCGCGGACTTTCGTAACTCGTTAAATATGCCGCTCAAGTGCGTAAGTAGTTATAGCGTTCATCCGGCAAGAGAGTCCGCGAGACTCTCATCATAGTACGTGCATGCGCTGGATATTAAGCGCACACCGAAAAATTCAATGCGCGAGTGCCCTTACCTTAAATCTCGACTTCTCACATAGCGGTTGCTCGCTTCCTCCCTCAACCATTTTTATTCCGCTTTTCGTTTATGCGCATATTTGTAGTACCGTAATGGAACAAAATAGGTAGTCTCTTGACAGAAAAAAGAAACATTCTTCGAACTTGGATGAAAATTGTTTCTGCATGCTTGCATGTAGAACTCTCAAGGACTCTTTTTATTGCACTTTTATTGAAATGAGACTTACTTTTACTTTTCAATGTTACTTTTTTGAAATTCATTGTTATTTTTCTCAAATCCTCAAAACATAAGCGCGAATTGAAAAGTAAAAATAAATCTTATATGAAAAAGAAAGCACCATAATTTAATAACAATTTGTTCAACTTTGCTCATTTAGAAAGTGAGATTAAGTAGAAGACTTTTGCGCATAGCATATATAGCTTTTATCTTATTAACATACAAAAAGACTTGTATTTAATTTTAAATATAAGTCTACTGAATCAAGTTGATTTTACGGCATAATTTAATCATACGTATTTAATTTTATCATGCGAAGTAAGTATAAAAAATTCTTTCTGATATAGGATAAAATATTTATATGTATAAAAAGCAAATAATGATGAATTGTACTATTACTCAGTTGATTAGTTAAATTTACTTTTTATCTAATTAATTGAGTTTGGCCTTAGATAACTGTAACATGATAAACGTTTATTTTCTAGTTTCGATCGATCATAACATCAAAAGAAAGAGATCATAATTAATATTTCCGGTAGCATTCATCACTTTCCAACATCAGCGGTCCATCGCGTCGGTTTCATAACCACAGACTGACTGAAAAAAGTGAACTAATGAACGGTTGAATAAACTCGGACACAAAGCTAGCAATTGTATCTTTCTAGCTTCCAATGATGAAGGTTTGAAAAAATGTATTACATTCTCCGAACATATTTCTGTATAATTTATAAAGTTCTATAATATTTTATTCTGAAATTTTTTTAAATCATACTAACAATTACGTAAATAGAAAACACCTTTTTTTAAGAATGTTTCTGAAAAAATGCATATCTTATGTAAGTGAAACAAATTTTTATTATTTTCCTTTATCAATATATCAATATATATATATATTAATCGTTGAGACTGTAGGAAAATGTTCGATTTAATGTAAAAAATGACAGAAAATTTCAGGAAGAATATTATGTCTAAATTTTTTCAAAACTTAAAATGACCGATTCTGATTGGAGTGAAGAAAATAAAACCTTGTCCTAGAAAATAAAACTGGGACGAACCGACTTCTTAAAATCAAAGTGGTTCTCACTGTCTTCTGGTGTAAAGTTTAAAAACACAAACATACATACATACATAAATAAAAACACAAAAACATACATACATACATACGTACATCCATACATACATACATACATACATACATACATACGTACATACATACATACATACATACATACATACATACATACATGCATACATACATACATACATCCATACGTACATCCATCCCTCCATACATACATACATAGATACATACATGCATACATACATACATCCATACATACATACATACATACATACATACATACATACATACATACGTACATACATACATACATACATACATACATACATCCATACATACATACATACATACATACCTACGTACGTGCGTACATACATACATACATACATACGTACGTGCGTACATACATACATACATACATACGTACGTACGTGCATACATACATACATATATACATACATACATACATACATACATACATACATGCATACATACATACATACATACATACATACATACATACAAACAAACATACATACATACATACGTACGTACATATACTCCAACGCATACTGCTATTCTAGTGAAGTGGTGTGCGCATTCACCGATAGTTATATTTTCAATCTGGTTAGATAAGAAATTGTTACTCAGAATGATGAAAGATTTTAATCTGTCTAAAGAGTATAAAGGCCACTCTATCTTAGAGAGGCATTCCACTCTAAACAAATTGGTTCAAATTTGCCCTTTAGATCGAGTGAAAATTTACTGAAACAGTTGCCAACGACTTGCGCTCCTAAATTGCCGGCATCTTGAACCCTCCCATTTTGTCACCTAAATTTCTTTGCAATTATGAATCTATCGTAACTTTTCATCCAAATATCCTCAATAACACTCCGACCATTCAAATTAAAGGTTTTAATGTCAGCTTTATTTTTATCGTACATAGAATCGTCCGTAATGTATAATACTTTACGCAAATTACGTCAGACTTTAATAGTATGTCGTTTACTTTAGAAAAATTCACAGTCATGCTATATGTTAAAATGACAAAATCAGACCAAGTGTATTGTTTTCTAGTATGTTTGAACTACTTTTCCTGAAAGTTAGAGCTCAAAAGGTTCCGATAGAAAAAAGTTACAGGGGTGCCAAGTTGACGATTTTCAAAAAAGTACCTATCTTCCGGGCTCTGTAACTTTGGCTATACGTAATGAATTTGAACGTTGTTAAATAAGAATTAAAGGTCTTTTCAAGACAAAAAGTTTGAGATGTGGTAGACCTAAATCTGTTCGATTAACCTAAGAAACACAAAATTTCAGGTTGCCAAGGTGATCTAATATGTTTCTTCTTAAAGCTTGCAAAAATACGAAGAAATCCTTGTTTGGTACGCATTCAAATTGATAACAATTGGAGCTCCGTAGAATTTGAAAATATGCATTATTTGGTCGTATCTGATTATTCTGATTATTCTACTGGGTCACACAAAGGACCTCAGGGGCTAAAGTTTTTTTGAGTACTTCTTTTGATAGGCACTTAGCCTCGGCGGTAAATTTGGTGAACCCCGTACGCTCGATTTCAGCGAAATTAGTTGGATAGATCTAATATTATAATAGATAAGTGATCATTCATAAATAGTCTGATGTTTAGAAGACAGGTAATGTTACATGATTAATATATATGTATGTGTATATATATATATATATATATGAATGATCACTTATCTATTATAATATTAGACTGAAGAATTTTATTTATTCAACAATGAAGATACTACGTGAGACAAGTAAAAACTCATTTCGTTTCTAAAAAACAAATACTTGTTAAAGTATTTAAAAATACGACAGTACAAGTAGAATCACGAGATAGAAAAGTACATTCATTGATTAAATTTTGCTAAAAGCTAGGCAACGTAGTATGAAAGAAAAGTCTCGTCGTCGTTAACGAGAACCGGCGGCCTGCCAGACCAAGCGAAGACTAATACTCCCTAGCGCCGAAGACCTTCGTTCCTACAAAAAAGGGACACTCGGTTATTCTTTCATTCGTCGTTCCTTTGTTTGTCTTTTCTTCCGCTCCTTTTTTTCTCCTGTTCAAGATGCAGCCAAAGTGTAGGACGCCGGTGGTGACGGTGGACGGTGACGAAAGGAAAGGGAAGCAGGTCAACCCTCGCCGTGCTCGCCTTTTAACCGTGCTTACCGCGAGCCGCGGCGCCGCGCGGTGGTGGCGTTAAGGTCGCGGAGGGGGTTGCTAATGTGTGTGTGTGTGTGTGTTTGTATGTCTGTGTGTTTGTGTGACGCGCGCTTGCTCGCCTTAGAGGCGCAGATCGATTTGATACAGGCCATGGTCACCTACGTAAAGTAACAGCTACAGGGTAGGTGTTTCTCGCGCGCGAGAAATTGGCCCGCCGAGCATGGCTTTTCTCGCGCACCTGGTCCCCCCACCTCGTTGTGCATTAGCAGCTTGCTCTCTATGCAATCTTTTTTCACTTTCGTTTCCTCGAATTACTTCAATTGGAGCCTATGTACTCAGAGGGAGAGTCCACGAAGTCCGGGTCACTGATTTTCAGCTAGGTTTGCCGATCGTTTTCTGGTATCTAAATGAAGCCATTAGTTCTTAATTGTTAATGAATCTTTCATTTGATGTGAATAAAAAGTCTTTTGAACGTTCAAATAAATGATTCATTTAATGCAAGGAATTATTTTATTCAGTGCACGTTAAGGGCGGAACGACCCACATATGGGTTGTAAAATAACGAAAATTTTGTTGCATTTTGTATTAGAAAAACTATAACCATGAACAAATTTTTTTCAATTTATTTATTTTATTAAAATACCGACACCTGAAAAAATCAGCTTATACATTAGCCGCCCAAGGTAGGACTGTGGTGTTTTTTTACCAAAATGTCAATTTCTTTTTATTGAATTTTCTTAATCTTCGATAATTGTAAGAATGTTTCAAAACTTGTCAGATGTCATAACTCGATTTTTTCACAAAGTTATACGTATTCAAGTAAAACAATTTATATTAGATAAAATACAAAATTAAATCTTTAAACGTGTTTTTCAATTTTTCTAACTATAAAAAGTTATATGCGCGTGAGGTTTTAACGAATACTTTGAAACTCTCAAGAAATATTGATTACTAGGTATGTTGTGTATAAAAGTTATCACTTTTAAAATAAGTATACATCCATAGTTTATAGTATATAATACAAGTCATTATAAATAAATGTCTTTTTTCTTGTTTTTTAAATCCTCTTTTTAATACGTATCAAGTTAGATTTTTTTTGGGTGTTTTAAGGATCAATTATTTTTGTAGGGTGATAACTTTGGTTTGTTATTGCTTCAAAATCATATAGGAATTTTTTGAGTACCCAAGCTTAATATTGTGTGCGCGTACTACATTTTGAAATATCACTAATATAGATGAAAATTAATACTAATTGTTGTATAAAGTCAAGGCCATGCGGTGAAATGGCTTGAAAATTGGTATGAATTACTTTTTTATAATAACATTGACAGGGAATAAATTTCAAGTTGATTGGTCAGCAATAGCAGATTTTTTTTAAAACACCAGTCATATCTTAATGCGTTAACAATACTTACACGATTCACCTTTGCACAAAAGTCTCGCATCTACTTTGTAAAGTGACACGACCAGTAAGTTACTTGTTATTAAACACGGCTAAAGTTGTTAGTTGTACAACTATGCACTTATATTTTTAATACAACATATTTTTTGTTGACTATATTTATCATTTTATATTCCTATGGTATAATATGCATGGTTGGGCACACGTAAGACATAGACTTTTCAACGAACCGGTGCGTGGTACACGTAAGAGTCACGCTCTGATAACTACGTATCATAACATATCATGGGGACGAAAATATGTAGTAAAAATGATCTTGACCGATAAAAGATACTGACGCACTTATAACAGTGATTTTTACATTTTGATCATTGCTTTGATAAAAATGTATCTTAAAATAATAACGCTATAACTTAACCGGTCTATAAAAATATATTCTTCAATTTTTTAATATTCATCCACAACGAGTTTGCAGACAATATTCATGAATAAATGAAGTTACGAATGCATTTGTCCTTTTGATGAAACTTCATTTAGATGGATTTCCTTTTTATCTCAGGAGTTTTTCTTAAATTCGTCTGTGAACCGTGAGGTAGACCAGGGATAAACGAAATTAAGTGACCTGGATATGGAAAATAAGTGGATGGTGGATATGTCAACGCGTTTTGTTCTTTCTTTATTTGGATCAAGACCGTGAGTATAAGCAGTAAGCTGCATCTCACACAAACGCTTGTGACAGTGTGCTGCTTTTGATGCTTATGGCATTTGCAAACATTGTCAAGCAAAATAGGAAATGATTAGAGCAGACACAATTTTGAAAGAAATGAAAATTTTCAATATTTTATTAGGTACCGTTTACCGCAACAGACACAGTTCCTGATAATTTTTTACATAAATTATTACATCAAACTTAGTGTAAGAAAAAATTGTTTTAAGACTTAGAAATAATTATTAATGGCATAGTGCGTTTCTTACACATAAGAATTGTACACGTAATTATTGTGCACAATTTAGCATTGGTCAAATATATCTATATATAATTTGACCAAAGCTAAATTGTGTACAATAATTACGTGTATAATTCTTATGTGTAAGAAACGCGCTATGTCTTATTAACTAAGGCAAGTATACCTAATATAGCCCACCTAAGCTTTGAGCATTTGCTATAGTTGATGTATAGCATACAGCCTAACATAAGAAATTTCTTTATTTGAAAATATGCATATAGGGCAATTTTTATAGAGTTTTGAAATTAAACAGATAGTGGGGGGACCTATTGGATTTCACGTGTACCCAATATGGCCCGTCATTATTTTTCATTCTTCAATCACTAATAAAAAGCAAACATATGTTTCGGTAGGGATAAAAAATAATTAAAAGATATAGATAAATGTTAAAAGTAATTTAATTCATTAATTTAAACAAGGTTTAGGCATTTTGTAAAGATACAATCATCTTTGTCGGTCGTGGTAAGATCTAAAGGTATTTTTAAGGATATAAATAACGTACAAGACGGAAAATTACTTATACACATATTATTTATATCTTTTCTACAAATTAATCAACAATGTAAGTATCTTTTGTAACAAATATATATTTCTTATCCTTGAAAAGCTTAAAAAATTCTAAGGGTAGTCATTAGATACACATTTTGTACGCTTTCGGTTACGTGGGCTGTATTAGGTAGAATGAGTGTGTAGACACATATCCTCTTATACTATAAAGGTACATAGTTGGATGATGATAAAATCTTGATGATAAGTCCTTTTTCTACATTTTTTATCTTCATAACTTCCAGTTATGTTGGTAAACTACTTTTTAAATACATTCTTTATAAACCTATGTTGAGACCTATTGATAAAAGAAACAAAAAACAAATTCTTAATTTATTTATACAATTTTTATAAAAGCAAAAAAAAATATTATTACAACATAGATTTCTAAAATTTACTTAAAAGAATACATAAATTCAAGCTGATCAAAATTCACCGATACCTGTTGCGGAAATCCATAATCAAAATAATGTCCTTTTTTGAAGGTTTTCTGACTGCACTGATATTTTAAAGACGGCTTAGGCGGACCTTGCCTAATGCAAAAACGTTTTTCTTAAGTATTATTATGTACAAAAAATGAAAAGAATATTTGTCAGTGCGTAACAGATTTGGAGTTTTTCTGTAGATTCTTCGCTTAAAAAGTGACTTGCGCATGAGGTTTTCATGAATCTCTTTAAAACTTTCAGAAAATATACCTTAGTATATGTAGAACATAAACTGTAGATTACATTTAAATTTTGTTATTCTTATCTCATTTTATCCAGCAGTCATTATTAAAACACAAGATTTTTTAAGCATTTTCATAAATCAAATGAAACTAAATTGTTTTAAGAAAGTAAAAGACGATTTTTGAAATTCTGTCAACAGTTTCGTTTGTTGGCCAAACAAGGAATTGACTCAATTTTCTCAGAGCTTTTTCTCAAAATGATATGCGCAAGTGACATTTGAACACTGGTTATTTTCGTTTAAAGGAATCGATTTTTATCAATAACTAAAATTTTAGCTCATAAAACTGAACAATAAAAAAGGTTTGTCTTTGCACCATAGTCCTTATATCTTTACCTACCCCACAGCCAATGAGCTAGCGTTTTTATTTACGTTTCTTCACTTAGTACTTGGAATCGGTGTTCTCATTCGTTCTAAAATTTCGCGTACACGATCTTTAATACTTTTCTAATATTTTGCATTGTTTTTCATTTCCTTCATATCATTTTTAAACAATCGCACTCTAAGTTTTATTGTCAGCTTATAAACTGCTCCCATAAGAGCCCGTGTACAAGAGTCAAACTTTGAAGTCAATTATTTTTAAAACGGTACTGGCTAATTGTTTTAAATTTCACATGCTGTCGTAAACTTCATAGAAGAATGACACATTAAATTTTCAGAAGCATCTTACCATTTTGACTTCACTATCGAACCCCTTAAAGTGGGTATGAGCGACAAATTATTTTAAACTTTCAGACCCAAATCGGTTTGTTTCCTCATAGCGATACCTTTGTGATGGTAAAGAAATGCTAAAATCATTATAGAAACACATTTTCAGCATGAGGAATCAAAATATACTATATTTTTGGAAAATGTTTGTATAAATATACAGAGTGTTCCATTTTAGACAAAAAATTTAATACTAAAGTAGTTGGGCTTGGCGGTGGTCACGAGTAAGTAACCTTGACTTTGATTTCACCTTGACTTCCATTTTCAAGGTGATTTGAAGGTCAACTTCTGTTTTTTTAATATAAATCCCACAATTTCCCAGCTTTCCCGCACCAAATACGAATTTGATCTCTAAATGGCCCCTAAGGGTCACTTTGACCCCTGATACGGATACTTATCTGAACGTAGAATTTTGTGCTCTTTCCGAATCCAGGGTCAAGAATAGGGGTTCCTGTTAAAAAAATAGAAGTTGACCTTCAAATCAATTAGAAAATGGAGGTCAAAGTCAAAATTAAGATTACTGACTCATGGCCCTCTCCAACCGAAACAATTTTTATCTGGATCATTTTCGTAATGACCACGACTTACCATTTTTAACAATTTGTTTAAACAAAAACGTGCCATTTTTTTCATGAAAATTTTTAATTTATTTTCATTTTACTGACAAATTTGCAAAAATCAATATTATCTTAATCTCCTACGTGATTCACTAGCTATTAACATCATGAATAAGTGGATTTTTGTTGTTTCTGCTTGAAATGTGCGATTGGTACACTGCGTGCCGCGCAGTGCTTCCGATGCAAGAGGCCTCAAGAGATCGACTATAACTCAGCCATTATGTATTTTTTTACTCAATTTTTTTTTAAATATACTATAATATTACACTAATAATATAACCAAATATCATTTCTTTATAACCTTTTTTTCCATTCAAAAACAATACCCAAAAAACGCTTTTTTTTCGCTATTACAGTGGTGTTACCCCTTAAATAATCTATATTAATTATGACAAGGGTTGTATCATATTTAAAAATATCTGAATTAAAAAGTGTTATCAAAAGGAAACTTTTGAGAGTTGTAATCTTGAAAAATATCGGGGCGCTAACTCGCACTGTGAAAATACTTATATCATATAATTTAAAGTGCCCGAAAAGATAAGAAGAGGAAATCGAATTTATGACAAAATTGGCAAAAAAAAGTGTTCTTACAACTTTTTCTCTAAACTTTAATATAGACGAATAAGAAATGCTCAAAGATTAAAGAAAAGATAAATTTAAGAAATATCATGAACTTTGACCTTGAATAGCTTCTGATCATCATGAACTTCGACCTTGAATAACTTTTGATCATCATGAACTTTGACCTTGAATAACTTTTGATCATAATGAACTTTGACCTTGAATAACTTTTGATCATCTTGACCTTACGGTCTACAAATATTTTGCTATGCCTTGATCATCATTTAGAGCAGATTTATGGAGATTTTTGATATTTAAATTTTTTTACTTGCTCATTGACATGGAATCATCCATATATATCATCAAATTTAATTTGTCAGGGCACATTTTCTTTGTATTTTTAGATGGCGGGGAAGGAGCAAGGGGCGGGGGAGATAATTTTTTTTTTTTTGGATGCGTTTCTGCTTCTTAGCGATTTTTGGATTTTTTAATATTAATTTATCGTGTTTTTTGATATGATAAAGACAATCTAAGTAATTCAGGGAAATACATTTGAGAGAGCTTAAATTTATCTATCTTTCCCTATTCAAAATTATGGATAAACTATTTTCGTTGTATTGTTATACACGGTAATGTCATTTTCTAAAAAAGAATTAATAAATACTCGGAAAGAAATAACGAAAATCAATTTAAAAAATTCATTGGTATTTTTAACATACAGAAGAATATTCAGTAAAATGTTTAAGTCTTTATGTTTCTTTATGTCTTTATGTTATTCTGTTTCCGATAAACAAGCATTATGTAAAAATGTTTAAGTCTTTATGTTTCTTAATGTCTTTATGTTATTCTGTTTCCGATAAAAAATCGATTTTCTATGTCCAAACACTATTTAATTATTTTTTG